>PVJA010018095.1:24476-40667 GCA_004027025.1 Myocastor coypus | reverse complement strand
TTTTTTTTTTTTTTTTTTTTTTTTTTTTTTTTTTTTTTTTTTTTTTTTTTTTTTTTTGTCTTTTTGAGACAGGGTCTCGCTATGCAGTTGAGGCTGGTCCTGAGCTCACTTTTGTAGCCCAGGCTGGTCTTGAACTCGCACCAATCCTCCTGCCTCAGCCTCCCGAGTGCTGGGATTACAGGCGTGAGCCACCACGTCCAGCTAACTTCTTTCTTTTTAAGAATAACTTATTTCAAAAAAGAGCTTTAATCAAGACAGGTTATGTATGGATGCAATCCAAGCTGTCTGGAAGACTAAAGCAGAAAAATCATAAATTTGAAACCAACTTGGGAAATTTACTCATCCAATAAGACTCTGTCTCAAAATTTAAAATAAGTACATAAGCATATAAAATTCTGGGGATGTAAAGCAGTGCAAAAGCCCTGAGTTTAATCCCAGAACTATAAGTAAAAAAAAAAAAAAAATAGTAATAATAATTCTTTAGAATCCTTTATCAGGAATCATTACTTCAGTCAAATTTGTATGGCTGTGTCACAACTCACAGGGTTCCATACATCTGATGTAGCCTTACTCTTCTTGCACAGATAGTAACAATTTTATCAGTCAGAGCTCATTACAGAAATGCACCTAGTGTTATGTAGATTTACAAGGTAGGCTTACAAGGGTTGCCTACAGAATCAGATGTGGAAAAGTGCAGAAGGCCATTTGCATCCCAGACAACCAAAGGATCTGGTCAAAGATCAAAGGCCTGCAGGTGTTTGTAGATCCGCATGCAAATCTGCATCAAGAAGATGACAGATTTATGATAGAAGGCTGAAGAATCCATGGTGGAAGCTAGGAAATGGACTTCTCAGCAAAGTGAAAGCTTGAAAGCCTTCTGTGAAGCAGAATTGTGTGTTCCTTCCTTTCCTTTTTTTATTCTATGCACTCTACTAACCTATTAACTGGTACTCCCTACACTCATGGTGGGTCTTTCATCTTCAGTATATCCATTCAGCAACACCCAGAACTATGCTAAGCCAATCAAGAGAGCTTTTCTTACTTATATTGACATAAAATTTACGCATTATAATCATTTTTGAAAGTTTAGATAATTTTTCTCTCATTCAATGAGTCCTTCTTAAATCTCTAGCAGGAAGAAGATGCTCTCATTCCTCTAAAACCACAAAATGCTCTTCATTTGTGCTTTGTATTGTTTTTCATATCTGATTCGCTTGTGTGTTTCCCAGTGCACAATGTCCACTAGACCTTATTGAACTGCAGAGCACTTAATTAAACTTTTAAATGTAGATCTTTGCTGCACAGCGTCAGTCAGGTCGGTATTTCTAATTTGACTGCTCCAACTCAACTGTTTCTCAACAGTATGATTCACTCTGCAGAAAAATCACACAAGGCTGACAGACAGTGGTGCTTACATTTTAATTAACCAATTAGCAGTGGTTTAGAGACAATTTTATACCACGTTTCAGACCTTAACCTAGCATCTTCTAAGTCCCTTATTCATTTTCCTTATCAGTTTTCCTGGTTTTAGGAAATGGTCTAATTCTTCCCATGACACATTAGAGCCTGAAAGCATAAACTGATGCCTTGAGTGAAATAAGGATTCCTTTCTGTGGCCAGGAAAGGCAATATGGTTCGTCTGCAATTGCTATTAAGTGGAAGAAAACATAATTAAATTCAATTAAGCAGGTTTAATGACTAAAATGTTAATACAGTTCTAGTTTATGATACGCAGCCTTAATGTGGGTTTTGTTTGATGAATTCCTAGTGCCTTTCAACTCCATTTGGCTTAATTCTGCTGCTTATCACAAAAGGAAGTTTAATGATTCAGAGGGAAATATAAACAATTCTTTTGGCACAGCATGTTTATTTACAACATATTTGGTTTATAATAAGATGGAAGAGTTAGGCAGAAGGACACCGCTCCTGAAAAATGAGACACAGAGAGGCTAAACATGAAGATGAAAGGAAGAGAATATAAACGTGAATCCGATGATCGTGCTTCCTCATTAACTCTCATTGCTATCTCATAAATGGAGGTAAATATCCTGGCATGCCTCAAGAGCAGAATGTATTTCATTAGCAAGACTTACCTGTTAATAAAACAAAAATATTCCATTTTATAGATAGAAATTCAGTTTAATTTCTATTGTCTTACTGTCACATCCTAATGATCCCAGGCAATTAATAGCCACTAATGGCTTCGAAGTTTCATTCTGAGAATAAACACGAGATCATGAGAGCTCCATAAGTTGGAGTGCCAATGTTTTTGTCTCTACCTGTTTTGCTTCTTTGCCTCTTACACCAAGGAAATTAAGCATATTATTCTAAATATAATTCCACACTATTGTCTCTTTGACTTTAGAGTGACCTTCTCTCACTCTGTGCAGCTGTCCAGTCTTGCTGGGACTACTTAAGGGGGCCATTGCTGTCCTCTTAAAGCAGCGGGTTCTCAACTTGTGGGTCGCGACTCCAGTGGGGATTGAACGACCAAAACACAGGAGTCACCTAAAGCCATTCTGAATCATAACTGTAGCAAAATTACAGTTTTGAGGTAGCCACCAAAATTATTTTTTGGTTTGGGGTCACCGCAACATGAGGAACTGTATTGCGGGGTCACAACATTAGAAAGGTTGAGAACCACTGAAGTATTTGTAATGCCATGGATCATTTAGAATTGTATTAAATCTAACTCAATGAATGCCAGATTTTTCACTTTTTGTTTCTAGCTTTTAATGGAGCTATGGTTACAATTTTCCTATTCACTCAGGGCTCTTAACAAGCAAAACAAAACCCAGTTTTCAGATTTTTCTTCATGAAAATAGTATTGTAGACAATAGACATTTAAAAGAATACAAAACAGTGATAGGAAAAAAACCTTAAAACATATATATACATATATATATGCATATATATACATATATACATATATACATATATATACATATATACATACATATATATATACATATATATATATATATATATATATATATATATATATATATATAATTTTTTTTGTGTGTGTGGTTATAAGGTCTCACTGTGCAGCTAGAACTCATAGTGATCTATTTTTAGCCTGTCCAGCACCAGGATTACAGGTGTATGCCACTATGCCCAAACTCTGTGGCCTGCTCAGCCTGCCTTGGGGGTAGGCCTGGCAGGGAATATAGTGCCCGAGATCACTGTCCCTGAACGTGCCTAAACTTGCCTAAAGAGGCAATTCAGTCCATTGTACTATCTTGCTACCCCCTTTACTTTTTGATGAATAGTAATTATTTATAGCATAAGATAGTACCTCATCTTTGTTTTAATTTACATCTCTTGAGTGACCAATGATATTAAATATTTTAATATATTTATTTTCCATTTCTATGCTTTCATTTGTGAGGTACATACTCATCTCAGATGCCCTTTTTTGCATTTGATCTTTAAATTTTAGAGGTCTGATATATATATATATATATATATATATATATATATATATATATATATATATATATATTTTTTTTTTTTTTTTTTTTTTTTTTTTTTTTTTTTTTTTTTTTTTTTTTTTTTTTTTTTTTTTTTTTTTTTTTTTTTTTTTTTTTTTTTTTTTTTTAATTCTTCACAAGTTCTGGTTTGGGGGTCCTCTGTCTGATGGGCAGTCTGATAGAATTGTCTCCCACTTTGTGGGTTTTCTTTTTACTCTTTTGGTGATTTCTTTTGACATGTAGAAGCTTTTCTAAAAGATGAGATCTCAATTGTTGATTCTACACTTGATCTTAGCCTAAAGGCCAAGAAGCGACCAATTGTTGATTCTTTGAAGTATTTCTTGTCCACTTTGATCTTTGTTCATGAACTCTTTACCTATCCTTATGTCCTTGAGACTTCTACCTATTTTCCTTTCCAGAAGATTTGTTGTTTCAGTTTTAATAGAAAATAGACCTTTGACGTCAAAAAAGATAATTTACATAGAAACAGGTGATATAAAATATGTGTGATATGTATAGGAAGAAAAATATAGAGCCAGTGGGATGGTTCAGTAGTCTAAAGTGCCGGCTTAGGAAATCTTGGGCAGCCACAGGGACCATGTTTGATTGCCGGCACTACATGCTGTGCCAGCCCCAACCCCAGGGCAGGCTGAGCCATAATAATAATAATAATAATAATAATAATAATAATAATAATAATAATAAATAACAATAATGAAAAATATGAAGTTACCAAAGGTCATAAAAAATTCCAGAAAGAAGTGAGATATCACATTTTAACAATTAAAAAACATAGTTATATACGTTAATAGTCATAAGTAAAAAAGAATGACTTCATGTAGTCATGGGGCACACCTCTAGAGTTTGTGACTGAGTCATGATTCACTGGGATTATGGGTGTGAATGCTGCTGGGATTATGGGTGTGAGTACTGCATCCAGCCTGTGGCAGATAGCCTGAATGCAGCTTAAGGGACACAGACTTGCTCTCTGTTGCCATTGTTGCTGTTTCTCCTCCCTTTTGCTCTTGCTGTTTTGCTGCCTTCCACCACCATGAATTGCTGCCCTCTGCCATGTGCCCGTCTGCCTTGGAGCCTACTGAGTGTGGACTGAAAACTCAGTAATTGCAAGCTAAAAAAATTTTTCTTTCCTTCATTTTGAGACTCAGGTATTTATCCCAGCAATGACAGAAAAGTAATGGAGACATTCCCCAAAGCCACTGTGTTCTGAAGGTGACTAAATTGTGGGAGAACCGTGGTCCTCAGTGGCCTGACACACACTCCCCGGCTAAGTGCACTATGAAGAGTGGGTGCCTGGTTGGAAGAGGTGCTCACTGGGGTAAATCTCTACCCCCTCCCAGATCTTTCTTTCCCTCTGGGCTTCCTGCCCACTGTGATTCAAGTAGTACCTCCATGGCAGGCCCTTCTACAATCCTATTTCTGTATTTCAACCTGTCAACCATGTACTGAAACCTTTAAAATGCTGAGCAGAGCCATGCCTCTCCTTTAAGAAGTGGGTGTCAGACATTGTGTCCTTGTGAAGAGAAAGCAACTGAGACTGTATGTGTGGAAAAATTATTGCAGCTAGCATTGCCATACAGATTCATCAAAAATTGCATTGCAATATTTGATAAAGAGGTAGAGAAATAATACATTTCTATGTCATATTGTACTAAGAGTCCCAGCAAATCAAATATCTAAAACTGGAAAAAAATGCTTAAAATGTTAAATACATATATAGCCTACAATGCCATAAGAAAGAAAAACGCCAAGAGATCATTTTAGCTTTGGTACAATTACTGAGAAATTAATTTCTGTATTAGAAATTAATTCTGTATATATGCTACAACTGAAGGTAAATACTATATTAAAAGACTACATTCACAAGATATATAATAAAGAAAAGAAATAGCTGGTGTACAAAACATGTAAATATCTTCTTTAAAAGAGTTATAGTAAAAAATTAGGGAATGATAACAACTGAAAATTTCCAGAAATGGAAAACTAAATTGCCAGAAAGGTTTTTGTATTTGAAAACATGCATGAGATAGCGTAGATTTTGAGGTGCGGAATTTTACACGATGTAACAATAAAAATAAATGAAAACAGTAAGTATTACTGATGAATGTCTGTTACAATCAATTTGTCAATATCTAAAGAGGGTTATGATGTGATAATACTACACATTTATAGAAAAATGCATTTATAGAACAGTGTTTCCTGAAACTTTCTAACTCTAAGTCATAGTGAGAAATCCATTATTTAAAACATATCTTTTGTAAATATACCTATGCATACACTCATTCTCAGAAGATAGATGTTTTTATTCTGTGTTATACTTTGTTAAATATGTTATATTATATTTTATTTTATATCTTTTGCAAAACATCTATAATTACTGTTTTACTAATCATCTTTCTATCACTGTAACAGACACCATAGATATCAACTTATAAGGAGAAAAGGTTTTTTTTCGTCTCACAGACTTGGAAGTATTCACACACAGATAGGGATCTCCTTGCTTGTGGGCCAACAGCAGACTATCACATTATATCAGCAGTGTCGTGTGGTACAAAAATCACTCACTGCATGACCAGGAGGAGAGATAGATGAGGAGAATGGGGCTGGATTCCACTGCTTCCCTCAAGGAACAAGACATGAAGATCTCCTACCAGGCTCCAACTTTTAAACTTCCCACCATCTCTTCATAATGCCATAATAAATATCAGTCCTTTACCAGACAGACCTTTGGGAAACTCTATTAGCTACTCCTATTAATACTAAATACCCCAACAAAAAGGAAAGCTCTATTTTGATTTGTGGTTTACAGAGGACACAGCCAATGCTTAACAAGGCAGAAATGGCATGGCAGAAGAGAGTGGAAAGGGAGAGTGACCCAATAGACATAGGTAGGCATCCAAGAGAGAGAGGGCAGGACCAAGGCACCTGATGGTGCTCCTCCAGCTTACATTTCCAGTGACTCACCCCTCAGGCTCCAAACGTGAGATTCTGTGGGGGATATTTTAATCTAAACAACACACGGATGCTTCAGATCCAAAGAGTTTCTTGCCTCCAAAACCCAAAGGGCCATATCCATCTCAGGAGCTACACATAGTCCATCCTCAAGAATTTTCTGTCTTTTAACTGCTCTAGCATTGTTCAAAAGTTCAAGCCTAAAGTCTCCTCAGAGACTCAAGAGAAACTTAGCTATGATCTCCTGTAAATATACATACTGCATACTTCCAAGGAGCAGTAGTTGAATGGCCACAGGGCACACATTCGTATTCCAAAAGGGAGGAGTAAGGAAATAAAAATTTGGCTCATATCAGTCTAGAAACTCAGCCTGACAAATACTAAATTATAAAACTATTCCTGGCAACCAATGCACACTGTGATGCGATATGGATTTCCAAGGCTTGGCCCTATGGCCTTGCTGGTTGTTGTTCGTAGGAGCCCTCCTCTCAAGGTTCCTTGGCATGCTGCCTGTTTTCCCCTTCATGGATGCCCCATGTGGCTTAGTGTCTCTAAGTTCCTGAGGTCTCTCCTGCAGTTAAGATGTAACTCAGCCATTTCAAGTTATTGAGAGTTGCTTGTATGAACTTCAACCCTAAGAGTCATACAGAGTCCTATGAAACGCAATTTAAAATTTAGAAAAAATGTATGAATCCCCAGATATAATTGTGTGCCAAGCAGAAAATTGTTTCCCTTAAAATGTCCCTATTCTAAATTTGTAATGTTTTTATTACCTTAAATGGTAAAAGAAATTTTCAGATGTGATTAAGAAACTGGAGCTGGTTTCTTAAATTATCCAAGTGTGCTCAGCCTAATCACATGAATCCTTAAACATGCAGAAGTTTCCTGTGATGCACCGCACCAGAAATGGAAGCTTGAGGACATGGCCCTTTGCTGCTGCCTTTGAAGATGGAAGAAGGTGGCCATGAGTCCAGGGAAACAAGAGGACTCTTGGGGCTGCAAAAAAGCAGTAAACACGTTCAGCTCTCGAGATGCCCGAAGGGATTATATTTAAGGCCCTTGGCTTTTGTCCAGTGAGACCCACTTTGGATGTCTGATCTCCAGGTATTTACATTACCTTTTGGTAGTAAATGTGTGTTTCTAAAACTGCTAAGCTTATGGTAAGCTTTTATAGCAGGCAATGTATGCAATGAGAAAATAAAATGTGTTATGAGGGAATTATACAATCTGTGTAGAACATATGGGAAGCTAGAGAGCTGGTATAGGTAGCTAGTTACATTGCTGCAATCATTACACGTATAAATGATAATTATATCATTATTTTAACTACAGCATAATGCCTATCATAAAGAAATGGATGAAGGAATGATGGCATGCTAGTGTCTGATATGCTATTATCATCAAAATAGAATTAAAAAAACATACATGAATCAGCACATTGAAACGCCTCAAATATCATCCTGAATGATCAAAGCAGTTTGCATACTAAGGATTTAATTGCCATAGTATTTATGAAATTTGTTAGGATTAGAAAACTATACATTATATAGACACTTAGCAAAATGATTGAAAAATGCTTTTATGCATTAATTGTAGAGTTTTTCTTGTGGAAGTAAGTCATGCAATAGGTCTGAAAGAATTTCACAGATAACTTCAGATAAAATGGGTACATATGGAAAACTAATGATAGAGAACTACAAGGACAAGTGGAGATAGCATCTTAAGATTCAGCAAGTAAATCAAACGGAAATAGTTCTATGTGCTGTATATGTTAGACACACTGTCTGGGTTCCCACAGCTTCGGTTTTCTACAACTATAAAAATTTCCAAGTATGGAATAATTTTTGCTTGGGCTAATAGAAGAATTAGAAAAGATAATCTACATAATACAGTTAATAAAAATAAAAGCCCTGAGCAGCACATGGTAAACTTAGTAGTTATTGCTTCTTTTCCCAACATTGTTACATGTAAGTGGGTTTGATCTCTTAGGTGTGTTTATTCTCCCATCAGAATGAAGTGGAAGGGTAAACATCTGGGTAAGAACTTTATCTTAGCTCTATAATAATAGATTCAGGAAGCTACTGCTCCAAGCTGTTTAATTTTAGGGAAATTGAAAGTGAAGGCTAAAAAATTGTTCAGCTTAGTCTGTTCTGTGTAGTTACTGTCCCATAACCATCATACTATGCATTCCGTTATAGACAAGATGCACCTGGCTCAGGTCCCGGGCTCTCTCTCAAACATGGTTTAGGCAAGAGAATATCCTCAATTCTTTATTACTTCAGTTTATAAGCCCCCCAGTAATGGTTCTTCTTTTAAGTCCTTTTGGGTAGACTGAAATGCTTATCTTCATGTGCAATCATATAATTTTGATGAACTATTTTATATGTGTTCTTGGAATTTAAAGTTACACTTTGGAACACTTTGCCAGGGTCTTCTCTAATTTAAAAATGAATACATCATTCACTTTCTTTCTTGTGAAGTATGGTGACCATAAGTCTTAGACTGACAGCAGCACATATTAACCTGGTTTCTGTTTCCAGAACGGAGTATCTGAGATTAGACAACTTTTTAGAATAGAAAATTATATTTACAGCTGTGGAGCCTATCATACAATATTAAGGTTTCAATATGTGGTGAGGGCTTCCTTCTGTGTCATGATATGGAAAGCTTCACATGGTATAACAAAACCAACTCATTTTCCTCCTCTTCTTATGAAAGCTACAAATTTTGCCTTAGGCACCCCGTTGTCTTGATCTCATCCAGTTCTAATTATCTCCCAAGGCCTTCTCTCCAAATAATGTACTAGTATGCAGAGATTATGTTGCTAGTTTTGGAGGACCTATGCAAACTATTACACTGCGGCTAAGCAAGTCCAACAGGGCTTAAACTTTCTTCCTAGATGTGTTTCATAATGTTTGACTAATCTCCAAGGTCTCACTTAGGATTTATTTATTTTTTTTTTAAATAATTTTTATTTTATTTATTATTTTTTTCTTGTTTCAGAACCTTTGTTTATTCACTCATCTTTTATGGTGGGCTCAGCCCGCCCCGAGGGCAGGGCTGGCGCAGCATGTGGTGCCGGGGATCGAACCGTGGTCCCTGAAGCTGCCCAAGCTTCCTCAAGCAGGCGCTTTTAGACCATTGAGCCATCCCGCTGGGCCCTCACTTAGGATTTAAATCAGAGTCCTATTTTGCCTTCCCATCCTTAGTCCCTCCTCTGGGTCTGAACCTTGCTTTCTATTATTATTATTATTATTATTATTATTATTTTTAAAAGCAAAAAGAAAAGCATAAGCAAAAAGCAAATAGCAAAAATATAAGACAGAAACAGAGTAACATGCAACAGTACATATGGTATAGAATTTTAAGACAAGAATTAAAAATTAACAGTGGTTGTTATATTAAATATTTTTATCATCAAATCTGTTAGTACACATTTAGATGAACAAAAGAAGTGACGTTCAACCATGGATTTTGTATTGCACACTGCTGTCTTCATAATAGTTGCTCACATTACAGATATAATCATATACAGTTAGTCAAAGTAAAAATTTTAAACATTAACTGCTACTTTCAAAAAACTGATGGAAATTAGTACAATTATCTCAGCTAACTTGTGCATATACTTGTATGATTTTTTTCCCTTCTTTGCCTACCTTTCTCCTTTTCTTTGTCTTCATTGTTTATTACTTATGTTTAGTTTCTTTCTGTTTTACTATATCTATTATACCTTACATATTTTATTTGTTCTTTCAGGTTCTTACACTGGCGATATGCTGTTTACATAGGTGGATCTGATTTACCTCACTTATGAGTATAGCCTCTATTTGCATCCATTCACCAATAAAGATCGCAAGTTTGTCTTTCTTTATAGCTGAATAATACTCCATTGGATAAAAATACCACATCTTTTTTATCCATTCCTCAGCTGATGAACATTTTGGTTGTTGCTAAGATTTTGCTATGATGAAATGTGCTGCTATAAACATGGGTGCACTATATCACTGTGATATGATGTTTCCAGTTCTTTTGGAAAAATGGCCAGAAGGGGAGTAGCTGGGTTGAATGGGACCTCAAATTCTAGTTTTATGAGGAGTTCCCACACTGATTTCCATAGTGCCTGTGCCAGTCTACACCTCTACCAACAGTGGAGAAGGGTTGCTTTTCTCCCACAGCCTCTCCAGAATTTGTTGAGCTTTGCTCTCTGTAATGCTGTTTCTAGAGAATTAGAAGTAAAGTTTTTTCTTTTTTTTAGTCTAGACAAATATATTTTACTTCTAAATCAACTATATAAAGAGGGCTCCATAACAACATGTTGACTTTGACATACTGAACTTTTTTGCACCTCTTTCTACCTAAGGCTTTCCTGATTTGGTATCATTTTTTGCTTGGGCCATTTGCTTACAAGTGACAGACTTGCCTGTGAAAATTTCGGGAGTGACTAAAACTAAAAAATATGAACGCAGGAACAAGTAGACATTGAACTGGAAAAACAAAGAACTAAGAACAACTCATGGGGCAGGGGACAAAACTAGTATTCTGAAACCTGACCAAAAAGAAAGCAAAGGTTAAATAATTATGCTTAACACTTCAATCTAGGAGGAAAAGTCACAAAATAAAAATTGCCAAAGGCCAATGGAACATCTACAGAGACAAGAGGATTTAAGCAGTTTTAAGCAAATGTATCTGGAAAAATTATAGGAAATAACACAAGCAAATGTGTTTGCTGCTACTTTTGGTATTCTTTCAGCTCCTTTCATATGTGTACATTTGAGTGGCTTCACATGGACTTCTCAGGCTGTGAGAAGGGATGTTTTTATGTATTCCAGTAGCACATGATTTTACTCTCCTTCCTATTGAACATGTGTATTTCCAGACAAATGTTTTGTTCCCATTTGAGCTCTTACACCCAGGTAACACCTAATGTATTTTGGTTTCAGAAAAGAATGAAACTAAAATGTTCTCCTTCAGTTTCTATGAAGCTGTTTTATTTTTCTGATAATTTTCTGACTTCAAGTGAGATTTTCAACAATTCAGCTCATTTTCTGGTGCTCCAGGTGGTAAGCCTGAAAGTTCCTGTCCTTTGGGGTGCAGTTTACACCCTGAGTTAGTGTCAGTTCCTTAACATAAACTCAGGCACGGTTCAGAGGAACTCCTTATACACAGCAAATGCCACTCTGATCCCTCAAGAATTCCAAGGATTTTATGGACACTGTGGTAGAAATCTGAAACAAAGAACAGTTCTAGTTTTTATGATAGGACAGAGTATGTCCCTGAGCTCCAGAAGTGAACACAGACAATCAAAATTCCCAGATCAACTTCATGAACCCGTGTGAATGCTTGAGTCGTGATTGTGCTCTGTGCATCTCAAAAGAGTATCCCTGAACATCATATGATATCACATGAGCTAATTAGCAATTTTAGATGAAAAATATCCATATATAGTTTACAAAATAAAATTCTTCATAATCACTCTTTTGTGCTAATTATCACTGCAGTTCGAAGGCTGCAATAAGCCTGAAGCATCTCTGCTAGTCCCTTCCCAGGGCTGCAGCTGCTCCTGCCTCTCCTGTGTGCGTCACTTGCCCATCATAGTTTCATTTTGTTCAGTTTGTGTTTCCATAGCTACTGCTTGACTGCGTAATATCTTCAATGCCAAAAGTTGATTATTGACTTACATTATTCAAGATGTCATGCGATAATAAGTACATACAAAAGCCAGCAGCTTAGTAGAACTCAGTGCTGCCTTACCTCTTTGTTCCTATCTAGAGGTTAGCACGAAGCTCTCCTCGACAGTCTCCAGGAGCCCAACCCTTCAGCTTCTCAGCCCCACACCTGTTCCTTAGATGCTGCCTGCCGCAAGTCAAAGGCCTGGCTGCTCCCGCCTGAGCTCTGAACACTTTGCTCAGAACTCATGGGTCTCATCTGTTCACATTTTGCTGACCAAGTCTTATGTGTCTCCCTCTAGATTTGACTCAAGGTACAATGATCCTAGCAGGCTCTGATAGGAAACCCAAGCATTTAAGTTTTATATCTGGAGAGATTTTGACTAATTTAGGGGATTGCTTTTTATGTGAAACCATAAACATTTCAGAGGCCTTAATCATGAGGTCAATGACCTTAACCTTGGTTAGATGCTTGCCAAGAATATGCGTTTAATTGGCTATTTTAAAATGCAAACTACCTGTCTCTTTTATTTTTTTTACTGTTTTGAGTTCAAAAGTGTTGTTTCCAATCCAGGAAATACCTGATTTGTGGATTCATTTTATTTCTTTAAAGTTTATTTTCCTGGGCTCTTCTTTTTCCTCTGATACTCTTGCCAAATGCAGTAAAAAACAATCACAACATCATGCAATATAACAACCATGTTAAATCCTTATTATTTTGTTTAATGAAATCCTATATCCCTTTTTCTCCTTTCTTTCTTTCTTTCTTTCTTTCTTTCTTTCTTTCTTTCAAAATGAATTTGGTACAGGGTCTCATTGTGCAGCTCAGATTCATAGTGATCCTTGTGTTTTTAGCCTTCTGAGTACTAGGATTACAGGCCTATACCACCTTACCCAGTCTCGATGTCCAGCTGTAAGATCCCGAGGGTTGGGCTGGCATGGCATGTGGTGCTGGGGTGAAACCCCAATCCTTGGGCTTGCCTAAGCATTCACTTAAGTCTGCTGAGCTATCTCTGCAGCCCTCCTGTATCATTTCTAATGTTTTAAAAATATTATTGTCCTTTTTATTTTACTTCATTCATTCATTCATTCATTCATTCATTCATGCATTCATTCATATTTTACTAAAGGTCTACAAGGTCTACAGGGTCTCACTGAGTAAATCCGACTGCTAGTGATCCACCTGTGTTCAGCCTCCCAAAGAGAGGCTAAGTCTCATTTGCCACACCCAGTCTCAATTGCCATCTCAGCTCGATAGGGCCAGCACTATCCAACCCCAGCTGCTGCGTCTGATTAAATAGGTGCTTTAATCCACTGAGCTATTTGGCTGGCTCTGCTTTACTAGTTTTAATTCTCTTAAAAAATAAATAATTACAAAACACTGTCAACATTCTGTTTTTCCAGTACTTATTCAACAGTCAGGTTATCTCACTTCCAAGTGAAGGTGGATATATTGCCCACATATATGACCCTGGGTATCATGGTCTACCATTTTAGTCTCCTCTATCAGCTATCATCTCCCTTGTCTATTCTGTGTTTAGTTCTGTCGTCACAGCAAAATCTTTTACCCATTTCTCTATAAATCAGGAGAGGTAACATTGAAGGATATCTCTATTGGCCTTTCTAGGCATATAATTTATGACTCTATTCAGTGCACTGCGCTCTTAAGTTACAGTAGCTGGCAGAATATTATTACTCACAATCCTTTGTCTCTAGGATTCCAAGAATTCATCAACAAGTTACTGGAAGGACAATGGAAGTTAAAGGAAAGTAATCTGAGGGTACTTCTAGCTAATGGTCACTGTCAATTGCTGAGTCCTCTACTGAGGGTTCCATTCAGGCCCACTACATGTCACTACACTGTCTAGCAACTTTGGCTCTCACAAGTCTAGTGGCTATAACTTGTCTCCAGTGCTTTGACCCTAGAATCATTTCTGTTCCTTTCCTTAACCTCTGACGCTTTCAACTTTGTGAACACTAACTCCCCCACTCACCTGGTTTGGAGAGCTTTCTTTTAGAGACCCAACAGATCATGTTATACTTCTAAATAGGTATTTTCCACATCTTTCTACTTAACAAATACAAATTTGTGTATTTCTGATTTGGACTACCTGTCCTGTGGGTATGAGCATGAGCCCTGATCACATTGAGATCCTCAGCACCATGACCTTTTGCTGTGTCTGGGCTACTGTGTGAAGACAACCTGTAGAAACTGTCTAAGACCACTCATGTGGTTTTCTCTCTCCTCTCTCTGTCTCCCTCTGTCTCTCTCTGTCTCTCTCTGTCTCTCTCTCTTTCTCTCTCTCTCTCTCTCTCTTTCTCCCCACAACCCCTCTCTGGACATTGGGCAATACATTTTGCCTATATGTTATAGTTTGATAGAACAACAGAGCATTCTATCACACAAAATGAAACACCGAAACAATTCAGTGATGATAAAGTGTTGAAATGTGGTGATTTCGGAGCATGAGATTGTGAATGAATTAAAGCAAATACTGTAATTCCCATTTAAATTTTATTCATATAAAAATAATAGTACATATGCTGTCTAGAATGTGATTCTGTTTGTGCATAAATTAGTATAATAATGCTGCACAGTCAGACCAAAAGGAAAATGCAATCTTTGGACAATAACTAATGGAAAGTTGAATTATATTCTGGCTGTTCTGTAAACCTTCCATGTCTGCTTATCTATGTCCAAATCCCTGACCAATAGCAATGTCAATTTCCTTATTTCCCAATTCAAAGTAGCCCCAGTAATGACTCTTTTTCTTTCGCTAAGCTTAAGACCTCTTTTTCTCTTAATTCTGTGTCACTCTGTCTTTCCTCCCCTTACAACATTCACATGACCTCATTGCTCCCAGAGTGAGAGCAGAGCTTTGAATGGGTTCGCATGGTTCAAGGTGTAGCAGCTCTTCTCTTGGATGTGATCCAGTGTGACAGTCTGAAGTTATGGGAGTGATAGCTACCCCCAAAGCTACCTGGGTAGCTAACAAAAAGTAAAACAGTAAGAGGTTGAGCTCATGAAATGATCTTTAATCAAAGAAAAATAAGAGACAGGAAAGAGCCTCCTCTACCCCTTCCTCATCTGTGAATATCACACGGCTCTGCAGATCTTCTGTGAGTCTGAGCAGCCAGATGTACTTCCTATGAATCTGATGCAGTTCAGCCACAGATAACCTCAAGCCTGTTGCTCTTCACTGTTATGCTTCCTGTTTCCTCACACTTGACTGCTTACAACTGTACCACCAGCTTTGCCTTAGGAATTGTTGACTGAGGTTCTAAGGCTCACAGAACTAGTACTGATAGCCATGTGAAACTCTTCAGGAGAAAATTCAAGTTATCGATCTATCTATCTATCTATCTATCTATCTATCTATCTATCTATCTATCATCTATTTCTCTATCTCTCTATCTCTATCTCTCTATCTATCTATCTATCTATCTATCTATCTATCTATCTATCTTTCTTTCTTTCTTTCTTTCTTTCTGTTTATAAGACAGGGTCTAAAGGGTCTCACTGAGTAGGTCAGACTCATGCTGATCCTCCTGTTTTCAGCCTCCCAAGCACTGGGATTGCAGGCGTGCACCACCACGCCCAGTCTAAATCAACTCAGTGCCCCTGTGGGCGGGGCAGGCATGGCATGCCAGAGAATGAGCCCTGGGCCCTGCACTCTGCCTAAGCAGGCACTTTAGTCCCCTGGGCTATCAGTTGTATTTCTAAAAGCCACAAATTCTCAACTCTTTGGGGTTACAAGTAGGCTAATACAAGTATCTTGCATGTTAGTAGCACCATTATCAAATATTTCAGCTGCAATTTATAAAGCTTATGTAGATGTGATGCTTTTATACAATTCTATTTTTAATCCCTCTATGATCTTTTTGTCCCACTAGTTTATTTTTTCTCTGCCACTTATATTTTCATGTGAGTCTATGAAAGTCTTTTCTTGCTTAGATTTTTTTTTTTTTTTTTTTTTTTTTTTTTTTTTTTTTTTTTTTTTTTTTTTTTTTTTTTTTTTTTTTTTTTTTTTTTTTTTTTTTTTTTTTTTTTTTTTTTTTTTTTTTTTTTTTTTTTTTTTTTT
>PVJA010018095.1:0-24376 GCA_004027025.1 Myocastor coypus | reverse complement strand
CTTAGGCAGAGTGCAGCCACTGGGATTTGATCCCCAGTATGCCGTGTGGGCTCTGCCCAGAGGGTGTGCTGAGATGGTGATGGAGACTGGGTGTGGTGGCACGTGCGTGTAATCCCAGCACTTTGAGAGGCTGAAAATAGGAGGATCACTGAGTCCAACCTACCTAATGAGACCCTGTAGATCCTGTCTTTAAATGGAACTTTTTTTTTTTTTTTTGCGGAACCGGGGACTAAACTCAGGCCCTTGTGCTCACCAGACAAGCACTTATTCTACTGAGCTATCTCCGCAGCCCCTTGTAGATCCTGTCTTCAATACAGAAAAACAAAACAAAAACCAGAAATAAAAACAAAACAATGAGAAACAAACATTGAAATTTTGGGATAGTTATGTATTAGGGGCCATTTAATTTACATTTTCAGAGAGCATGTTAGTTGTTAAAAGCTCTGCTCCTAAAAAACCACTGGATTCTGTTTTGAAGTAATCATTGTCTTGATGTACCATTTGCAGCTGTAAATATGGCTGGCATACCTCATATGGACAGACAATACTCATCAAGAATACTTCTCATCCATATATCTTGAATCAAACCAAACTTTTGGGAGGTCAAACAAAAAGTAAAAATATTTAAATATTACGTGATACAAAAACTCATTTTTAATGCCTTACGATAGCATGAAAACTCAAGAAAACTCTGCAGTGGTCTTCCTGCCCAGGTGCTTGGTATCTCCCTGCGTGACCATCCTTGCCTCTGGACTTGTAGCCACATATGTACTAGATTGATGGGCTGTCGTAACAGCACTGACTGGGTGGCCTGGATAGCAGAAAATTAGTTCCTCACAACTCTAGAGATTAAAGGTCCCAGTTCAAGACCTTGGGGGTGTCAGTGTTTTCTGAGACCTTGCTTCTTAATTTGTAGAGGGTCTTCCTCCTCTGTGATCATATTATCTTCCCCTTAGGCTGGTTCAACTTACCCTTGTTAAAGTACACTGGGTATATTCTGTTACAGTGTAGTAACAGTTTGAACAAAATTCCCTCTATTCAGATAATTTTCAGATATATCTGCATTCTGAGGGGTTAGAGCATAACAGTAATGTGAGGAAATTCAATGCAGAACTCAACGCTGTCCATATCACTCTGTGGTCATGGAGTGTTGTCACAACTCCTATCTGTTATAAAAACAGAAATAGGAGATAAAGGATTAGTACCTGTCCTCTTTACTCCCCATTTTAAAGAATTCAGGTTATTCCCGCACTATTATCCCCCCTTACACTGCTGATCCACTTACAGCTGTTGACTACAATTGTATCACAGGATTACTCCATAGTAACACAAAGGAGGGACAAGTAATGGGGCTTCAGAGTTTCCATAGTATAGTGAACAAGAAAAAGGATGACTAAAAGTGGATTTCACAGCAAAATAGAATCTACAAATTCTATTTTAGAGAGTGGTGTCGAATAAATTATTTAGTAATTTTATGTTATTTAACCCACTATAAGTGATCAGACACAATTCTAAGAATTCAGGATATGTAAGCAAACAAAACATAAACACGGGTTCTATCTTCACAAAATTCTACAATATTTTGTACAAGACAAACAAGAAAAGGCATTTAGAATGCTGAGAAGATAGGATTCTCAGAGGCTACCACAGAAACTCTTGGAGAGACACCTATGTTAGCCCTAGGAAACATTAAATGCTCCACATGGAATGTGGCATCTATGTTTTCTTCCTTTGCCATATTTAGTATGTCAGAAATGTAACATGCACTCTGAAGAAGTAATATAAACAGGAATAAACTAATGTACCAGAAATCATCAAGAATAGTCTTGCCACAAAATGTGTTCATTTATTTGTAATTAAGTTTTTATCTATTTATTGCACCATAATATCAGTCCTGTACTTTTTACATATAGAGTTTCCTCTGACTCATTTATTCATCACAAGAATTAAAGCTGGCAGAGACCACCGTTGCCTATTCAGTAGTGGAAAAATTCCAGACTCTGAAACATTAAGTGATTTGCTTGAGATCATGTAGCTAGTAGAAGTTGAAACTGAGATTTGAGTCCTGCCAGTCCAGCTCTGAAGTACACATGTCCAACTACCAGACACTGCTCCCTCTATTTTGTCTCTGATATTTCAAGTGATTTTAAGATATATTTAGCCAAAAACTATAATATTTTCTAATGTCTAATTTTCCATGTCTGACAATTACCTGCTGCTGCACTATTAAAATGTAATGCTGGTTTTTTTGTTTTTTTTTTTTTTTCCGTTTTGAGACAGGGTCACGCTATGCAATTGAGGCCAGCCTTGAGCTCACTTTTTTAGCCTAAGCTAGTCTGGGACTCACACTGATCCTCCTGCCTCAGCCTCCCAAGTGCTGGAATTTCATGTGTGTACCACCGTGCATGGCTAAAATGTAAATGCTTTTAAGTAAGACCAGGGAGTAATAGTTTTCTACTGAAATGGCAAAGAAGGAGGAAGCTGCATATATTGTATTACTACATAAAATCCCTTAGTTTTCCTAAGGCTGATCATTTTCTCCATGCATGTTTTCTCTTTCTTTTGGATAGGCTGTAAATGTGAGACTGTTGATGTAACTCTCAGACAACTTGGATGTAGATTTAGAAATTGATTTTGATCTTTTCTGGGCAATTAAACATGGAGATTTTCTTCTAATGGAGTAACTATTTTCTTATTCCAACCCTTTTTTGTTAGGTATTCTTTTGTATTTTTGCTTTACTTCTAATAAAGTTTGAGACATTTTCTTGGTGCTTTGTTGTAGCATATAGTTGAAGAAAACATATCCACTCGTGGAAATGTGGTTTTTACTTCCGTTTTACAATGTCATACGTTTCAAGTTTACTTTCTTTTACTTTACTTAGGAAAAGAGCTTGGGAAAGTGTCAAAGCAAAAATTGACTCAAAGAATATATGCGAGAAAAAAAAGATAAAGAGAATGTTTTCTGTATTTCTTTGTCCGACATCAATTCCTAAATGTCTAAGTAGCAGTGGTAATTATAGAGAACCAAATTGCATTCTTTGCATAGTAACAAAATCTGTAAACTCAAAATGCTAGCTATTTTCATGGAAATGTATTGTGCATAAACAATTGAGGTTCAAAACTGAAGTTTTCTTTGAATCCAAAGATACAGTAAATTTAAAATTCTGGGTTTTAGAGCTTGCGGCTGTGGACTTTCTTTTCTCTCATGTGAGTATTTCACAAAAGTTCCTTTTATATTTTATATAAAGTAAATGTTTGAAGCTTCCATGTATTTCTTACATTGACACTAATCGATGTTTTATGGAATGAATGAAATACAAGACAAAAATCCTAAGGACCCTGGTAGTTCCAAAGGATTTGCTCTTTTGCTTTATGTGTTATGATGCCATTATTTCCATTTACCTTCACTCATCAGAAGATAGTTCTGATAATTGCCTATGATAAAGTGTGATTTCTATTAAAATTGAAATTGATTCTGTGTAATAACTATATTTTGAGAGAGACCATCTTTGCTCTCTCTTGGCAGTAGCTATGTATAGTTTACAGTCTCTATGGACTGAGCAGTTGGAGTCAATTGAATTTCACTACTTTTTAATTTTTCCAATACTGTGATGTGAAAGTTAACTAGCTCTGATATGGTCTGACAAAAAATTTTTTGTTTGCAATAGTTGCGAAATTTCATCTCCATTCATGTACATCAGTGTCATGGTTTCAGGATCACCCTAAAGTATAGCTCTCTTGTCTATACAGGGACAATGCGTCTTCCTGTTGTGACATCCCCTGGACCACTATCAGGGCCACATGAGACTCCAGGGGGCTCAGCTTCCCGGAAGGGAAAGCAGACTCTTAGAAAGAGAGAGAGAGGCAGGCAAGTGGCTCAGAAATTTCAGGAAAAAATGACATTTCTCCAATCATCAAAGATTTTGCTAAAAGAGTTTAGAAAAGAAAATTATTTTGTTTTAAATATAAATCAATACATATGTATTATGATATTGAATTCAAGATTATATGTTTAAGATAATCATTTTAAAAGTGAAAATTAAGAAATCTCTGTTTTGGTATCAAGATTCTCGTTTTTTTGGGGCTGGAGAGATAGCTAAGTAGAATAAGTGCTTGCCTGGCAAGCACAAGGTTCTTGGCTGAGTTCAATCTCCAGTTACACACACACACACACACACACACACACACACACACACATCTCACCTTTTTTGTCAAGCTCTATCCAACCAAGCTTGTATATTTATTTTTCTCTGTTTCTAAGGGGACATGTTTTGAGAATAGACACATAAATGTGCTAAGATACGCACAGAATGTCATCTACAGGTGGCACTGATAGCACTTTTGATCTTTCCGAAGTTGTGGGTGAGATCTTGGCAATCCCCTTTACCAAGCTGCCGCCTTCTCTTTGTGCGTCAATGCGACTGATGTGCATCAGACCTACGGTGTCCTTTTTACTCTCTTTTGAAACACTAACCCGGTTGTGTGAAATTTCTCATTTGAAATCCAGCTATTAGTTTCTGCGTATAGAATAAAGGCAAGAGTCTATCACCACCGTCTTGATCCTCTGCTATTCCTTCCCCTCTACACAAGCTTCCTTTATTATGGCTAAAGCCAGGTCCCAAGGCCCCAAGCTCTGTTTGACCGGCAGGGCTTCATCCTACATTCTTCTCTCACTTAAATGATTCACCTGCTTTCACTTAGTGGCTCCTCATCTTCTTAATATCGTTCATTGCAGCAACACAATTTCTGAGGTAACCGAATACAGGGGGGTACACTTGTTTTGCTCTGTGGTTTATGTCACTGGCTCCTTCCCTTTTGGACTGTGGTCACAATGCACTGTAGCAGGAGCAAACAAAGGAGGAGACAAGCTCCTCTCAAGAGAGGAAGAGCCCGGATCCTCTGCAACACCTTCCAGGCCTGTCTCCCATTCCCTGAGTTCTGACCATTTGGCCTCATCTATTAAAATTTCCACTACTTTCTACCAGTGCTTTGGACAAAGGGGGTCTTTGGAGGTAGTCAATATCTATACTTTATTGGTTTACATGTTTAGTCTAGGACAATATTTCCTCTAAAACTCCTCACACAATCATCTTAGCAAAGTAAATTTGGTCTAGTTACATAGCCATATGTTATGGTTTATGTCTAGTTGTTCCCCCAAAGCCTCATGTAGTCGTTGGGCGGAGACTTCTAGGGTTTGAGACTTGATCCATGATCCTTGGGATTATGGGTTTTAGTACTGATGGGATTATGGGTCGAAGTACTTCTTGGATTATGGGTGTAACCTAAGGCAGAGAGCCTGAATGTAATATAAAGAGAGACAGAGAGACAGACTCGAGCTATTGCTGCTGCTCTGATGTCCTGATTGATTGGCTGTCTCTGCCACCATGAACTGGATGCTCTCAGCCCTGCTCCACTCAGCCTTGGGCCAGCAGAATATGGACTGAAACCTCCACGAACTGTGAGATAAATAAGCCTTTCCTTCCTTCATTTTGAGTGTCAGGTACTTTGTCCCAGCAACGGTAAAAAGTAACTAATACACCATAAGATCTAGAGACCAGGAGATGGGCAACTTTAGGAACCACTATTCTTCCTACTATATCCTCCACAGCATCTTTAAATTCTATCCTTTAATTTTCACTTCATCATATTTTATCACTAGCTTCTACACAGTACTCACTAATAGATTATTTTCCTTCCTAACTTTACTTTTGCCTTTAATCAGTGTCTATTGTCAGTTGACTGACTGAACTATTGCCTGCTGATCAGTCAGTTTTCTCCTTCCTCTCCGACCTGCTGAGACAATACAGCCCAGATGGCAGGACTACTATGTTCCTCTCTTCTCTATGCTGCTTCCTTTGCAAAGTTGAGAGCCATAAAACAACTGTTGTAACCTAACTCAGGCTTCTATGGGAGAGATGCTTTCTCTTATTTGCACCTTTTCAGTCTTAGTGGCTACTAAAACAAAATGAGCTAACTTTTTATCTATCATGTAATACCTCCTCAATTTTCATATTTTTCATAATTCTCACATTTCTCTAACTGCCTACGTCCAATGAATAGTAAAAGCCAATCCAGACAAAATACCCATTTATGTCTCAATACTCATAAAGTCCTAGAAAAGAATCTGGACTCTTATTTCTCCAAAGGCAGTTGTAGAACTAAACTAGATTCAATTTGGAATAGAGTGCCAATAAAAGCTATGGGATTAGACAAGTCCCAACTGTGTGGAAACCCTCAGTGAAATGGAGATTAGATTGTACCATTATGCTGCTTAAAAATTTTTGATGGTTCTTAATTACCTACCAACTTCTAGCCTCTTAACTTGTCAAAAACACGCACTCCAGCTCTCCCACAGCATAGCTTGCCCTTTTAAACCTCCATCTGATACTCTACCTAGGTTGCACTTCTCCCTGCTACCTACCTATAGGAGCCCCTGTTATTAGAAAGCAGTCCTATGACATCGTGCTTTCTTTGCCCATTTTCCTCTCCCCCTGTAATGCCCTTACGCTATATCTTAAGCTTGCAACCATTTACTTTTAAATACTTGAGATATTATTCCTCACTTGAAAATTTCTTCAGCTTTTCTAGGGAAGGGTAGCAGAATCTCTATTTTCTTTTGAAGTTAGTAGTATTAGTTTTTTCAATACTAGGGATTGAATCAGGTGCTCTACCACTGAGCAATAACTTTGGTCTTTTTTCATAATGACATTTTGAATCCCCTACCAAATGGTGGACACACAGATAATAGCACCTCTTGGTCTGTGGCCCCCTGCACTTGTACTGGCGGGATGGCTCAGTGGTCTAAAGTGTCTGTTTAGGAAGGCTTAGGCGGCTGCAGGGACCTCGGTTCGATCCCCGGCACCACATGCTGCGCCAGCCCTGCCCTCAGGGCAGGCTGAGCCGGCCATAAAAATAAATAAATAAACAAACAAAAGTTCTGAAACAAGAAAAATAAATAAATAATTAAAAAAAAAGAAATAGTTAATAGCCCTTATTCTGATCAAAAGACCCCGGGAAAATTCTGGAATTTAAAGATAGTATTCTTTCTTTCTTTCTTTCTTTCTTTCTCTCTTTTTCATTTGTTTTTCCTTTCACTTTTAATCAGTTCAAAGAATGTCAAATTAAAGGTCTTAAACATTATTTTTAATTTTTCGTAGCAGATATCCAATTCAGGACCTTATGTTTGCCAGCTAGGTGCTTATGCTGCTGAGGTATCTCCCTGGACCAAAGGTTTCCTGCTTTTATTTGCCATACTTTCTTCAGCTAATGCTAAACCTACATGTTGCATTATTGGGCAATCATATTTGTGCTAACATCAACATCTTCTAAATTAGTTTTTCAGTTATTGGAGGTAACAGGATATCAGAAGATAGATTTTGGGGACTCCGTAGAGCAGCCTATGGATTACACTGCATAGGTGCCATAGAACCACAACCAGTAGAATGCTGAGCATTTTGACTCTAGCAGCTACACCAGCACTCAATAAATCCTAGAACAGTTGGCTTTTTATGGATGGCATTTGCTGAAAGAGCAGGAGTTTAAAATTTCTGAAAGCCAATCCCACTATAAATCTATTCCAATACATGACAGACTCAACTGAGGATCTGACCAATGAAACCCAAACTGACTGATGTTATATCAGAAGTCATATTTCAGAAGCATAACTAGTAGTACTCCTTTTATTCTGAAAATACAAATATATAAGTATAGGGTTGGTTAGATAAGCAAATACTGTGGAATTTGAAACTATTATTTCCTTGGCTAATGGTTTAGGATTTATGTATCAGAACCTAAGAAAGTTTTCTTAAGATCCCTGGAAGCTGGTTATTTTAAACTAAATGTGCTGATACAAGTCATCTGTCTCCAGGTCTGACCCAAAGGTTTTCATTTTTGTTTTTAAAGATGAAACTGTTACTATTTGTCCTGATTCCTGAAAGAGCCTCACTGTATATTCTGCACTGAATAAAATGTAGTTTATTTCACTAGGAGAAAGCACAGAGCTCCAAGAAGAGCATTTTACTGCAATGCTGTAGAAAACGCACATAGCATAGGCATTTCAGCATATGCTGGGAGAAGAGTTAGTAAGTATATCCTTTCCTGTAATCAAGAGATGAGAAAATACAAATCTATTTTAATATTTTTCTGTTAGAAAATCAATATTATTGACATAAGATGTGTGTGTAGCTAAGGGAAGAATGCAATTTAGTAGCAATGATGTGACAGTCACCTCTTTCATGCAGTTAGACAGCTTATGTGTATTAACACCCAAGACCGCCATGTTCACTCTTAAACTGTCCTCCTTGCTATGCCCCCATGATGTAGTACAATAGTATAAGTGTTTCTGTTCTTACAATCTACACTTTGGCAATCACTTGGAATATTTGGAAGACTTTATAAGAACACTCATAAGGTACCAGAAATCCTGATGGCTAGGTATAAAAAGAACAGTATTTGTAACATAGGAAATGGTTATGAATTTTTATTATCTGTTTTCTCTGAGCTACATTGTTCATACTGTTATGGAGTCAGCATTGCTTAGTAGAAGAGCCACAAGGCCAAAAGGCATCAGGGTCAGATGTTCTTCCAGCTCGTACGAGGTCAACTTTATGCTCTTACACAAGCCCTTAACACCTCAGAGACTGAGCTAGGAACTTTACCTTCTGTGCAGATGTAACACGTTATCATTCAGTTTTTTCAGCTTTTCCACAACACACCATCTGTCCTTTCTGCCTACTTCTTCATATGTCATTATTTAGGAAATTCATATCAATAGTCTTTGTTTTATTTTATATTTGACTAACACTATAATTTCCAAAATCTATTCATGGGCTGAGTAATTCGCATATATATGGTTAAAAATTAGACCATCAACTGATGGCCTAAATATCTCCAAAATGCAATACATTGTGAGATGAAACAATATGCCAAATTGAGACAGTTATTTAACATAACAATATGATGCTTCCTGGGTAGAACAATTATTTACAAGTTTAATGAGCTTATCGTGGCATGAAAAGGAAGGATTTACAGAATCTATATAGCGAGGTCAGAGACTGCATAGATTAACTTAAGACATGATGACACATTAAGAAGAAATCATTTCTTAGAGCTTATGGCTTTATCTGCTAAAAAGGAAATCTCTTTTTATCCTCGCCCTTGCTTTTTTCTCTGTAGATTTACTGTGCTGTGGCTTATATACATTGATAGGATAAGAATAGTAGAATACATTATTTTTATCTGTAGTATGTAGTACATTAAACATCCTAATCCTCATATCTCAGCTTAACAAGTTTTTCCATTATAAAATGACTCCAACAGAAAAAAGTATTGGTAGAATAATAATAAAAACAATGCACAATTGCCTGTCTGGCAAATGCAAGGTGCTGAGTTTGATCCCATGTTCCACAAACAAACAAACAAACAAAAAATGCATATGTAATAGAAATAAAGGAATTATTTAGAGTAGTTTTTCTATAATTTCTTTGCTTAATATGTTCTTTGAGATTACATTCAAATAATTATGTTTATATCTTTGATTTTTTAATACTATCAAATCTAAATAAAAATGCTGAGAAAAATGGCCAGTTATGACAAACGCTAGGTTTCCAAAGAGGACTGGCAAGGGCAAGGCCCATCACTGTGTCCACTGCTTGCACTCTGCAGTGGAGCCAGTCGGGGCACAGGAGGGCTGCTGCTGCTGCTCACAGCACCCCTGTGCTCTTCCCTGTAGAAAATGCTCCCATATGTTTTCAGAAGTCCTGGCTTTTATTTTTACTGTATGGACCTAATTTCAAATCATCTCTCAGTGTGACATGACTAAAGAGATGTTACCTTTTTATCAGGCCTTGAACACCCTAGTGTAAATTGGTCTTTAAGAAATAAAAGAAAGGCACAAGTGTTAAAATCAGTAGCGTTTTAGCAATTATCCTTGCATAACTGGCATACAGTAGACACGATGTCAGTTCTGCAGATGGGACAGAGTTGATTACTATGTGAACAGAAGTTGGAGAAATAAGCCCAAAAACTAAAAGGGACTTTGTAGGTATGCTGCTCAATCTCCAAGGTGAATCCTGTGTCTTCTTCATTTTGTGATTCTTGCCATTTACTCCATAGCTAAGACAGATCAACATACATAACACAGTGCTACCTTGGCTCACAAACTTACCCATGTGCCCTTAAGCCTGCCTAGAAAGGGCAATGTCTGAGTGGGTTATGATTGGATGTAAGTAGCTGTGGTCAAGCATGTATATCTCTTTGTCCCAATCACTGTGCTGTGAATTTAGAGGGTGGCAGAGCTCTACATAACAGTTTATATGACATACAGAGAAAAACCCTACACAAACAGCAAGGTTTTGCCCAAAAGGTATCTTTTATTACTGGTTTGATTCCTGAAAGTGGCAGGCAGCTTTCCAGAAATAGCACTAGAAGTGATTTTGTAAAACTAAGTAGATAATATCACTTTATGTTTTGTGATCTGCAAGTATAACTTTAAATACTAAGGAATAAAAGAAGTAGGATTTTAACATCTTATCACAGAAATCTGTAAAACTGCTTCTATTTTTTTCTTATAAAATACTAAACTTAGTCTAAAATAGTAAAAAATGTTATCAGACATATTTTCATTCATTCTCTAGTATACTTCATTAATACTGACTTCAAATTTTAAGTTAAAAGTTCTTATAATTATTGGAAGTTAATGGTGAAATTAACTGGCTGTGTTATACAACTCAAAAGAAAATCACAAATTCTTTGGGAGCAAGAAATCCACAATGCGCCATGGGAAGTAATACATAGATAGACAATTATAAGCAAATAGGCCTTGATACTCCAAACTGATCCTTTGAAAATATCCTGGGTGAATGTCAAATACCACTTCCACATACCTATATGTGTTGCATGTGAAATCTCTTGTTTCTAGTACGTGCATGTGTGCACATGCACACTGCTAGCAATAGAAAACTTACAATTATCATTTGTGTATACACAATAAGGTATATTATATGCATCTAATAAATTTGCACTGACCAAGTGACTGGCTTTGGAAGAAGAGATAAAAGCATAGACAGTGTTTTTCCCCCAGAGGACTTAATTTCCAGGGCTAGAGATGCTCTTAAGTCAAAGCCTGAAGTATAAAGGTGATATAGGCCTGAAGAGAATAATGATTCTCAAAATGATGGACAAGAAACAATGTCTGCATTTATGTTGAATCATTGGTCATTTAATTTCTTCATGATACCCTTTCTTTCTGGGCTGAGATGGAATCTCAGTGCTTTTCTAATTTGCCTTCCTTGAGTGACCAGTGCTGGTGAACATTTTTTCATGTATATGTCATTTGTACTTCTTCCTTTGAGAAGTGTATATTTATTTCAGAGGCCCATTTTTTGATTGGGTCTTTAAATTTTGGGGGCCTGAATATTTTAAAAACATTCCTTACATATGTAGAGAAGTCCTTTGTTTGAGGGACCCTTGGTTAAGATTTTTTCCAATTTATGACTGTTCTTTTCACTCTATTGGTATTTTTTTGGTGTACAAAACGTCAGTAAAATGAGAACTCAGTTGTTAATTCTTTGAAGTATTTCCAGTATAGTCTAGATTTTCTTCATGAACTCTCTCCCTCTATGTCTTAAAGATTTCTGCTTATTTTCTCATCTATAAGATTTAGTGTTTCTGTTTTAATTTCTAGATCTTTAATGCATCTAAAACTTTAGTTTTGTGCACAATAATAGACCTGGATCTAATTTTAGTTTTTGACACATGAAAGCAAGTTTTTCCAGCAACATTAGTAAAAAGTCTCTTTCTTCTAGTAAACATGTTTGGCTCCTTAGCCAAAGATCAGGTAGTTGAGTGTGTTTGGAGTTGTGTCTGAATCTTCTAATCTGTTTCATTGATTCCCAGGTCTGTCTCTATGCCAGTACCATGCTGATTTTATCACAGTACCATCGTAGTGTAGTTTCAAGTCAGGGATTGTGATTCTTTCCTCCTTGCCTTTGTTGGCCAGGATTACCTTTGTTATAGTAACCTTTTGTTGATGCTAACTTGATTGTACATGTCTCACTTAACTGTATGTTTCATTCTTTTCCAATGCCTGGGAAGTTTTCTGCTATATTTTCTTTCTGGCTCCTCTTTTTCCTTGACACCTGTTAAGTCCTGAGTTTGATTGCTGGTATTATAAAAAAAAAAAAAGAATATACATAATCACAACTATTTAAATCTGTATGTATATACTTTTTAAATTCTATACTTTTAAAATATGCATATCTATATATCTCTATTTCTATATCAAATACGTTAGAATTGTTATACATTGTGGAGATTGAGAGAAAAGAGGAGAGAGAGAGAGAGAGAGAGAGAGAGAGAGAGAAAGGGAAATGCATGGGGTAAAAATCAAACTAAACAAAAGGGAAATGTTGTATAGAAAAGAGATGCTCTTATACAAGAATACCACAGTTCATCCTTAATTCATGCATGCTTCTGTTCACAGGTTGATTTGCAGAGAGAAGCACTGACAAAATTTTGCTTCTGTTTCTGAACTCCACATGAGAGGAGGAACACGGATATCTTCCCCATACCAACACTAATATAGTGATGGCCTGAATTGCAAAAGGAATCTGAATCATGAGTTAAGATTTTAACAATTTCATTCCTTGAGTTGAAGCGCCTACAGGTTTTTATGCTCTCTGAAGATGTACAGGGCCCAAGTTGTTTGGGTAAGATGGCCTAATTTGGATTCAGAGAATCCATAGTAAGTCTATATTCTAACTGCATTTTAAAAATATAGCTCCTCACAAAAATAGGAATGATTTACTTGCTCAAAAGTTTCAAAGTCTATTTACCTTCTTAATCATAAGATAATTATAGATTGCATTTGCTTAATTTAAAAAAGTACCAGATTCTTCGCATTATTCTAAATAGTAGGTATATTTTAATTCATTTACATTTTACTACAACCCTATGGAAACCTATTTGGAAAAAAAATGAAGCAGGGTAAATTCATGGCTTTTGCCTTCTAATACAGTGTATGTCAGCAAGAGAACTGAGCTTACAACATATACTTTGGCTCCAGAACACATACTCTTAGCCACTTGTAATCTTTCTTCTTCAAGTGGTGTGACAGTCATGATTGCCACACTGTCATGGCAGAAGGAGACTTTTCCAGTGTTCCTCTAGCATATTACCCTGCAGTGTTTACTTGACTTCATTTTATTCACTTCTACTGTATTCCTGTTTTTGTGGCTATTTGTGTTGTCTGTGCTTATTTAATTCCTGTGCTACTTTTAATAGCCATTTTCTCTAGTATTTCTCCCCATCTCCCCTCTTTTGTTCTCCTATAATCTTGGGATACACACTCCTAAATTTCATTCCACATACTATTTTCTACTTTATTTTGTGGTTGCATTTGCATGTTTTTATATCTTTAAATGATTTTTGTAGTGTCTGATGATAGAGGCTGCTTTGTTTAATAGGTAAGTGATGGTCATTGTTTGGGCTTTTGCAAGAGGAACAATACAGTACAGAACACACTTCATAAAATTATTTTATAATGAATATCCCAAAGAATAACATATAAAGAGTACAGGAAATCTGTCCACACTTTAAAGATAAAAAAATAATCCAGCTGCGAGTCTGGATCCTAATATCCTGCATGAGTCCAGCTGAAAACCTAAAGCCCATAACAGTGTCTCCCACAGGTCAAGCTGGAGGCCTCATGACCATTCTGTTGCATGCCTGTCTTATGGATCTGCCCTTGGAAGGCCCAAGGTCAGTGGTAGAAACTAGAAAGTCTGTGCCAATGGGATGAAGGATCTGTGCCAGCAGGCTGAAGGATCTTCATTGGAGCCAGGAGCAATGCTCAAAGTAAGAACTCACAAGGAAAGGAGCTGCCCTGAAAAGTACCAGAGCCATCCTCAGCGATAGTGAGGTCACAAGCTCCTCCAATGATGAAAAAGGCTGAGTTCCCATCAGGAAAGCAAACATGACAAGCTTCTCCAGGAGACTTAGAAGTGCATCATCTTCCCCTCCAGGGACCAGACAGCGATGCTCAACATGAGGACAAGAGCTTCCCCAACATGAACCACAGGCATACTCAGTGACAGAGAGACCCTGAGACCCTCCTCTCATGTGAACAGCTAAGTTTACCAGAAAAACCAGTGTGATGAAGTCCTCCAGCAGAAGAGCCCAGGAAAACCAGAAGCTCCGAACAGTTTCTCCAAACAGATTTCCTAACATCCTCTCCTTTTTTCCTCCAGTTCTGTCTCTTATACTTCTGGTAATAGTCCTCAGGTAGACCTCCCATACCCAGCTCCATGGAAGTTCAGTTCAGCTGGGTGTCATAAGTTGACCACCAGTTGTCAATCCACTACAGTGATTTAAGTGGAAGAAGGGATCAAAAGCCCTTGATATGAATAAATCTAGTAGTAATTAAAGTATTCACTTTCAAGCTACCTTATCAGAATTTTTTGGGGGAACTACTATTTTATACATAAATATAAACATCGTATTTTTTACATTGTGAAATTCCAAGTCAAAAAACATGGTACAGGATAATCCTTTAAAAACTTTAGAAAATGTAATAGGAAATTGTGATTTAAGGTGTATGTTTTCCTGTACTCTTAAAAATATTCATAGTGTCTCTCATAGAATGTGATTAATATACTATAATCAAGTGGAAAAAACAAATGTATAAATGATAAAAACTTAAATAACTATAGGATATGCATTTGCTTAAACTTTCAGTCTAGATAAAACACACTTCCTTGATAGGGTACAAGTAGTTTCACTGCTCTTTGTTGAATTCTGGCTCTTTTATTGATCAGAGTTGTCATTAATCAAAAGACGTGACAGCTGTGGTCAACAAGAACACACTAAGTAGACAGGTAAATATATCAAAATAGACTGATGTGTTTTACCTAATAATGTGCTTGTTTCTGATTCTTTAGGAAATTTCTACTAACTTTTATTTCAAGTAGTTATACACACACACATACACACACACATGCACACATATATGTACTCAAATTAGAAAGGTAGCATAGTTTCAAGGAAAATTAGTGGTTCCTTATAAAAATTAAACACAATTCATGAGGAAACAAAAAGTAATAGCTAGCAAAAAATGTAGCCAAAAGAATCAGCCGTTAAAAGGGCAAACATAACCATTAGTGAGTACTGAACGTATATAAAATATAACTTGAAAAATAGCAAGAATATTTAGAAATGAGAAAACTTATATCACTAAAATGTAAATAGTGCACTAAAAATAAAACTTTAAGTGTTTATTATGATATCAGCAAAGATACAATTAATGAGAGAATTATTAAACAAGGAGACTGGTCACCAAAATACTAAAAATGCATACATAAAAGCAAAGTTATATAACATGTACAGAAGGTAATAAGAACTGGAGGAATAAAGACATAGTATATATAGGACCATAATAACCTGAATGAAAGTAAGCCTTATGTATCATAAACTTGAAATTAGACTATTAATATCAACAAGAATGGAAATGGAGAAAGTAGATTTAGAGAAGGAAGGATGGAGGTAGGAGGGAAGAGGAAGCCAATTTTAAAAATGAACCAAAGTGCTGTATGTACAAGTACCCACTCCCCAACATGATTCTAAACTTCATGTACTGTAAACCTATACTCCTAATAAAAGAAGCTACGCTTTTAGTTTGGATACATCTGAAAGTAGAATCTTAAATAATGGCAGATCAAGGTTGCTTATTTTTAAGCTAGAACTAGGAAATACTAATTAGAGTGCAAGAAGACAAAAGATTAATTTTAGCTGATTATCTCATTGCCATTGTGTTACCGTTGCAGGTGTTCATCTCATTGTGCGTCTGCCAGTGAATGCTGTGAGCGGCAGCTCTCAGGGGGTTAAATATGAATACGCTCTAGTTTATGATGTTATCTTCTTCTAATTAGTTGTTCAGATTACCAGATATAAACATGTAAGATTTATTTAAAGAAAACAACACAAAACAGTAACAAAGAAGTTGTAAGAAATTCAAAAGAGTAAAAAAAAAAAAAAAACGACTAAAAGTCAAAGTCAAAATATATTCTTAAGCATTGCTTTGCTTAGCAAAATCTTGTATCATTTCTAATGCTGTTTCTTTTTTCTAACACTATCTTGCATTTTTTAAAAAAATGATAACAATAACAACAACAAAAAAGCTCTGCTTTAGCCTTCAATTTACCTTAGAGTTAAGAGACACTAAGGCAGAGTCAACTTTACATGGCCCTGGGAGTAGTCTCTTTAGAGACAGGAATATATACTCTACATGCCCTGCCTGGAATGCCTCAGTCCTTCACTCCTTCTCACCCTTGTTAAGATGTTGCAAACGAAAAAGAGATGAGAGGAAAACAAAACTAATCACAAACAAGAAGAATCCCTTGACTCCTGGAGTCAACAACCACTTCCATGTGGTTGTCATGGAAACCAAGAAAGTATCTAAGCCCAACATTTCGATGAGGTAACTGGGTACAGTGCCTGGAAGTGTGCTGGCTTCTTCCTCTCTCCCTTGCTCCTTGCTCTCGCACTCCTTGTGGTGTGAGGCCCTCCACACTCCAACGCCTTTTCATTTTGGAGCATTTGTTAAAGCTACCCAGGTGGGACTCAAATTTGTGATCCTGCTACCTCACCTTGACAGATCTCTTTTTTATTAAATTGTAGGATGTCATATTTTTTAACATGTGCATATCTCAGGAAAAATCAGAAAAAATATAAAACTTCTTTATTTCTTTGATTTGTTCATCAGGATTTAATGTGTGTTTGAAGAGAATCCTTAGTTATACTGTTGTTTAATTGTTCATCTTATAAGATTTGTTGTGTTAAAGCTTGTCTGTTGTAATGTCATAAAGATATTTCCAATGGTTTTCTCATCTAAAAATCCTTGTTATTTCCTCCAATGATAATGAGATTTATAATTCAGGTGCAGTCTATTCTTAGAATGTCAGATAGAGGAATTTTGAAAGTTACCCTTTTCCACACTCACATCCAGTTGATCCAACACTGCTTATTGAAAAGATTACTCTTAGAACACTGCTCTTCTATTTCATGTCAGTCAGACCGTAGGACACTAAGGATGAGTGGATCTACCTCTAAATTCTATTCATATCACAAACACACCACAGCTGGTTTTTGGGAATTGATGCAACTATGTCAGAAAGATGTTTAAAACTGTTCAATGTTTTCGTATGCCTATACAGGATCCAGAACTTCCATTCCAAGGTGTGTGCTGTCATTTGAACCTGCTATCAGATGCTTCAAGGACTTCCTGACTTTGTCACTATGCTGCTTGCTTTGACATTTTGCTGAGTTATTGTCACTTTCCATGAACCCATCCTCAATTTGTGGATTCAAAAGTCATTCTAATTTGACCCAGTTCCTACCTTTCACATTGACCCAGTTCACTCAGATCACCCATCAGGAATGCACTCTACTTAACGAAGCCACTCTGCCTATGACCTGCTGAAAAGGTTAATGGTTGACACATTGTGACAACTTGAGAAGTATAGAATTTTAGCTATGCGACTCAGCTGGGGGGCAGGGTCCTCATTTCATCAACATCCCCATCCTGTACAAAAGGAGGGAATGGAGAAGGTATGAGTGGTAGCTATATCCACCCTGTTTGGGGTAGCCTTCTTATAATATAAGGGAATGTTTGTAAGTTGTTTGCTGAAGTATAAACTTGAACAGCTGCTATGGAAAACAGGATGGATGGTCTTCAAAACATGATAAATAGCAATACCACATGGTCTGGCAGTCCCGATACTGGATCTATAGTCAGAGAAACTGAGAGGAAAATATTCTTTCTATTTAGAAAAAATATCATTTCTAATAAACATGTATACAAGCACATTACTACAATAAAACAGGAAAATATTTGTACATGTAATTATGAATATTGTCGAGTTATGTGCTGTGTTTGTCATATACATGGTATTATACTTTGACATTTTAAATTCTTTTAGGAAAACTGAGTAATTTAGAAAGACTGAAATCACTCAAGAAAGTTTTTTTTTCCTTAAATCACCATCCAACACCTGTACACACCCAGCAATAAGAGAAGCCTGCACATCTTACCTTCATCCAAATTCACATTGATAGAAATTCCTCTCCAACCTTTCATATGATGAGGATATCCAGAATGATTTCAGAATAGATATGACATAGTGATTACCACATCTTTCATTCTTTACTCCATTTCCTGTCAACATTCTTCCCTTTAGATAGCACGGATGCTAATAAGCATCTTATTTCTGTCTCAGCTTGGTAAATTACGTTTGGGATCACACGGGTATTTTAATTGTTCTTTTTTTTTATGACAGAACCAACTGTCATAAAAGTTGTTTTATAAGAGCTAGGTCAAATTGTAGAACTGACATAGATGAAAATGTTCTGTACTTTGAATATAATAACGTAACTGCATGAGAATTTGGATATCTTGAAAGTACATGATTATAAATAGTTACAGTTATGGGGTGGACTATGGAATATCATTTAACTTATTTTCTATCGCTATGTATTATTGGAAATATGACATTTCATATTATGTATTTAGGAGTAGCATCTGTTTCCCTACCCCATAAATGTGCATTTTCCTTCTGATTTGTACTGGCCAACTGAATGCAGCAGAAAACATATTGTGTTAACTCTAAACCTTTCTTGCCTTCTGTTTTCCTTTCTTCCAGCTCTGAAACTACCAAGTGGGCAAGACCAGCAACATGACAGGTGGTCAGGTGATAGGAATCGCGTGCTGTCATTTTCCTGACCTGTAGCTCTAACAGTTAGCTGTTTTGCTCATGAACAAAGTAGTAAGTCGGGAGCCCTGCCCCAGCAAGCTGGCTGCAACTCTCAAATTCACGTCCGAGTAACATGTGAATTTGCCTGCCAGTGTATCCCGTTGACTTACAGACCAATGAATAATAATAAATTACTGTTTTAAAAACGTGATATTTTAGGAAACTTTGTAAGAAATACTACTTAATTAATATAATGGTTGAAGAATAATTGCAATGTGATGCATAATGGTGGAGAATCGGAAACTGAGTAACAAAATGATTATAGTTGCCCTAAATTTTGCAAACAGAAGGAAAATACTACCAGAGTTATAGTTATAGTGAATAAAAATTGGATACATTTCTGAAATGGAGAGTGATACCTAGCTAATCTGATTCAACATTGTATAATTTCTTTATTCAATTTTCTCTTTTGCAATATTATTTCACTATCAAATGGCCCTGGCTTGTCATTTATTATTGAAGTGTGACTAGAAAGTATGCTCCAGTAAGTAAGTGTTGTTTCTGTACCTATCATCCTTCCCCTATTCCTAGTTATCCTTCCAGGAATGGGAACGTAAGTGATGACAGAACTTACCAGAGGCTTTGCTTTCTATAATATACTCTTTCATATTAAATGAAGTCTGGATAAGTACTTTTGATTAGCTATAGGTGCAGTGAATCATATTAGCTCATATTATCTGAAATAGAAGACTGAAATACCCCAAACATATTGTTGCTGTATAACTAGCTTTAAAACAAGTGAGCAATCAAGCATATCTTACCAACTGAATGGACATATACCAAAGAAAGGAACAAGAAAAAAGTGTTTTGTAGAAATTCAGATATATTAGAGCAGTGTGTGTGTGTGTGTGTGTGCGTGTGTGTGTAAATAAAAACAGAAATTGTCAAGAAACGTTTTCTATTCAGGACTGTATAGTGCATGAATAAGTCTCTGAGAACCATTATAGCTAAATTGTCTGTAGTGAGTTAAAGGTTATACAAACAGAAACAGTAGCATTTTTGTTTTATTTATTTATTTATTTGTTTGTTTGTTTGCTTATTTATTTATTTATTTATTTATGTATTTTGGCAGAACCAGGGATTGAACTCAGGTTCTTGCACTTGTCAGGCTCCCCAGCCCCCAGCATTTTAAAAATACTAACAAAACAGGAAGACACTAGATTTGCATCATAAAAGATTCATACCTTGCTGAGCTTTAAGCTGAATAGAAGAAATATATTTACTTGAAAAATCAAAAGACATTCTGTCAATTAGAGCATAGTGATGTGAAAAATTGGAGTAATGGTGTGGATAATTCAGGCCAAAATGCTAACGAGGTAAAAGAATTATTTATTTACTTACTCACTGTTTAATTTATCTAAGGTGGTTGTCTGCACTTATTAATTTAACTGAACAATTATTCAAGTCTCCATTTTTAAAGCCTAAGTAGACTATAGTATTGATTCCTTATTAGAGGGCTTCTGTGGAAAAGAATGTTATGTTATTGATGTTTTAATATTGGTTACAGATAATATTCATTTGCAGTCTCTCCATATGCTTAATGATAACTTAAGAACTTGGGACATTATGCTTAAATGCTTATATACCATTCTTTAAATAAGTTGTTAGGTATCAATTTCAAATTTAGACTTACATTAAACCACTGTCCTAAGAAAGCAAACTAAGCTGAACATAAATGTCTAAAGCCAACAGGTAGCTTTGTAAGTCTTATTAATTTTTTTTTTTTTTGTCTTTTTTGAGACAGGGTCTTGCTATGCAGTTGAGGCTGGCCTTGAGCTCACTTTTGTAGCCCAGACTGGTCTCGACCTCACACCAGTCCTCCTGCCTCAGCTTCCCAAGTGCTGGGATTACAGGCTTGCGCCACCACCCCCGGCTGTCTTATTAATTCTTGATAAAATTCACTACGCCTCTGTTCATTGCAGTGACAATGTGACTCTAGAATTTGTGAATCAATTCATTATGATAAGTCATTCATTGGTTATTTTAACTTACTACATAATTCAAATATTGAATGCTGCTCACTGAAATGGTTATTTTAGGATAAATGAAATATATGGCTTCTCCAGATACATGTACAAAAAAATGAGGCAGAAAACTGTAATATTATTTGAAAAATACAACTTGATATATGACAATTTTTGGCATTTTACTACAAGTAGTAATGAAGCATGCATTTCATTTTAAATACTAATACACTGAAACTGGAAATCAGGTTCTTAAATCAAATTTACCAAATCCTTTGGTTTGGAAAGCTGAACCGCACTCTGCAAAATTCTTTAAACCTTGTTCAGACAGTGAGAAAGTAAAGTGTTTTTCCAGGTTTTATGATTTGATAGATTTTGCAAACAAGTTCATATTTGAAACGATCTTCTCTGAAAAGATCTTGTGTAGGATTAGTCTATATAACTTATTTTTATAAGATGTTTAAGTTGGAAAAATCTGCCTCATATATACAAAGATCAAAGCCCACGATGACAGTCTTGCAGCCTCAGCAACATTAACATTCAGCCTCAGCTGATTCCTTGTTGTAGAGAATACACCCTGCACATTCTAGGATATTTAGCAGTAGCATGCCTAGTTTCTCTCCACTAAATGCTAGCAGCATCCTTCTTAATAGATAAAAGAATCTCTGGATATTGGAAAGCACGCCCTAGGAGAAAAAATTGTTTAAATGATAATCAGTGCCACAAGAATACTCCTTGTACCTATCTCAGCTCTGTGTGCTCAATTACCCAGATCCTTCCCACCAAGTACAGTACTAGAAGGTCAATCAATAGGGGCATATTGCTATCAAAGGCTGCAACTCTGCATCTTTGTCCAACCTAGAAGACTGATCTAGAGAGTCATTGTTGTTCCAAATAACAATGACTTTGCAAAGCAAAAATCTAACTTTAAATTCTTCTAGAGGAAGTAGAGTCAATTGGTCTTTTAATTATCTTAATTTGTCAAGAGAACTCTCAAATAAAGAAATGGAACCTACCTTGGGTTCCAATATATAGCCATTCTGGAAATGAAGATCTCCTACTGGCCCGTGGTGGCTATACTGGGGATGCTGCATTCATTTGCACTTCCAAAAGAGAGCCTCCCTGCCTCGCTTGAAATTTTCTTTTGGGATCTAAAGCCTGAGCTACAAAGTTCTGGAGAGAAATGACCAGAGACCTGCACTAAGGTTGAGAAGTGTCGTTAGGGACACCCAATTTTCTTGAACTCTGTCATCCTTTGCTAGGGATACTGCTTTTCCAGTAACAAGCACATGTCAATACTCACTGTTTAAGTGCTGCATTTATAGCTGGCCTGAAAGCCACCAATTGTTTTGTTCCTCATCATTGAAATAAATACTTTTACCTTACTTTTTAACATTTGGTAGTGAAGAAACACATTTCAAAAAAGAAATTACCTACTTTAACAGATTTTGCTGTTGAAATGCTGAATGAAATGCTTGGTGCTATGAAAACTTCCTTTTTATTATTGAAATTGTCCATTTGTATGTATCAAATGATATTAATGCAGATATTTTTCTTTTCTGAATAGATGAATAAGCGATGATTTTTAAAGTGTCTGATGAGGAGGAAAATGAACTCCATCTCCAAAAGGCTTTCATAACGTTGGTGCTGCTGGAATTCTGGTCAGGATCATCACTAGGGGAAGCCACCCTGTATGCCAGAGGGGGGCCAGGGCGTCCTCTCTGGTCACCGCACATGTTCTACCTTGCTCAGTTGGTGCCACAGTGCTCATCTGAACTAGCTGGGGACCTGCTTATATTGATAGCAAGCATTGACTAAGGTCCATGATTTAAATTTTGTTTTAATTCACCTTGGGCATTCTGGGATACGTGTCTATTTCAGAAATATACATTTAATGCAATGCATTTACCATTACCATAATGGGCACAGGAAATTCCCTACCCTAGAAATGCTAAGCTTTGTGTTTCTTGATCCTCTCTCCTGTCCCTAAGTCTCTGGCAATCACTGACTTTTTAAAAGTCTCTTATTGGTTTTTGTTTTTCCTGAAATGTCATGTATTTTTGAATTATGCAGCATGCACCCTCTTCAGATTGGATTCTTCTAGTTAACAATATGCATTTATGACCGTTTTGCTTCTTTCAGTGGTTATGTAATGTTGACTTTCACCACAGAATATATATTTCTACAGATAAATGACAGTTTCGTCACCCATTCCCTGACTGAAGAAGGTTTTGGTTACTCCCAGGCCTTAGCCACTGTGGATAAAGCTACTGTATGGTTCCATGTGTAGGTTCCATATGAAAAAGTTTTCAGATCATCTGGGTAGATATCAAAGAGCATAGCTGCCTAATCATATTATGTATAGATATAGATATAGATATAGATATAGATATAGATATAGATATAGATATATAGTACAGGGTCTCACTACACAGATTGGACTTGTAGTGATTCTCCTGTTTTCAGCCTCCCAAGCCCTGGGATTGTCGATGTGCATTACCACTCCCAATCTCAGTTGCTGTCTCAGTGAGCCCCTGGGAAGGGGCCAGCATGTCATTCTAGGGCTTGAACTCTGGTCCCTGTATCTGCCTAAGTAAGTGCTTTAGTCTGCTGAGCTATCTAGGAGGCCCTCCATGTATGATTTTGTAAGAAATAGTAAACATGTCTTCCAAAGTAGCTGTATAGTTCTGTATTCCCAACTCCACTGCTTTCAATGCTGCCAGGCTCCTAGATTCTTGTCATCTTAGTAAGGGTGTAGTGGAAAATAATTGTAGTTTTAATTAGAAATTCCTGAATGAGACACAACAATCAGCACCTTTTACATAGGCTTGTATGCCATTTTAAAATGTTTGGTACAGCATCTGCTCAAATTTTTATTTTTAGTTTTTTAATGTTACTGTTAGTATTAAAAGATCTGTGTTTGGGGTACCAGCTCTTATTGGACGTGTTTGGTAGAACTATTCTCATACTCTGTGGTCTGTAATTTACTTCTCTTACCATAATTGCAGAGTTTGTAATTGTAATAAACTTTAACTTTTTGTTTACAGATTACACTTTTGGTGTTGTAGCTAAGAAATTATTGCCAAATTCAAATCAACTATATTTTTTTCTGAGTTTTATGGTTTTTTATTTTACATTTAAGTCTATAATCTACCTTGAGTTAAGATTTGTAAGAGGTATGTGTCAGTTACTGTTCTGTCATTGCTGGAACAAATACCTGACACACAAGCTTAGGGAAGGAAAGGTTTATTTAGCTCACAGTTACTGGAGGATTCATAATTTAAAGCAGCCTGAATTACATAGCAGGACCTTGAGACTACATCACTGTGTACAGGATGATTCACTCCATACCTCTGACAGACAGCCATCTGGGGGAGGAGGGGAACCCTTTGACAGTGTGTACTGTCAGTTTACCAGTTCATGCATCTCTTGGGCTCCTCAAGCCCTGCCCTGGTCCTTTGGCCCTGCCCCTCAAGCCCTGTACTTAACAGCCCCATGATTCACATGAGGCTTTGGGGGAACAAACTAGGTACAAACTATGACAAGGTATAAACTTTGCATCCAGACACTTTAGTTTTGCATGTTGATATCCAGTTATTTCTTTTTTTT
>PVJA010018094.1:7695-40649 GCA_004027025.1 Myocastor coypus | reverse complement strand
GTGGTCTAAAGCGCCTGCTTAGGAAAGCTTAGGTGGCTTCAGGGACCGCGGTTCGATCCCCGGCACCACATGCTGCGCCAGCCCTGCCTTCAGGGCAGGCTGAGCCGGCCATAAAAATAAATAAATAAACAAACAAAAGTTCTGAAATAAGAAAAATAAATAAATAAATAAATAAATTTTCAAAAAAAAAAAAAAAAAAGCAAATACTTAAGTGAACCATGCTTTAAACATCTTAGGTTTGTGCATATACCTTGTTGACTGTAATTTTTATAAAATCTAAATATGAATTAACTATTTTGAATAAAAAATTAGCATCCACATTGGCATGTATTTTGACAGTTATACACACACTGGGTTTTGAGGATTTAGCATGGAAAAAACAACATGGGCAGTCTCCTTGGTAATTTTATATTTATTAAATTTCTAAATTTTCTGGCAGTTCACTTCCTTTCCAGGATGCGCACAGAAATATGGAAGCTTAGTTCAACCTCGCTGTTCCCCCAAGAGTCAGGCTAAGGCTGGGCCTTCCTATTGTACTTTCTCCCTCCCACCTCTCCTGCCAGCTTTTTCTTAGCACATCATTTTCTGGGGCTGGGGAGATAGTTCTGCTGTCTGAGCTCCTACTTGGTAAGCACAAGGACCCAAGTTTGATCCCAGCTACCACAGGCAGTGACGGGCCTGGTAGCCTGGGTGTGCCATGGCGTCCAGCAAGGCCAGGCATGGTGCCACATGCCTATAACTCAGCGCTGGGGAGGCTGAGACTGGAGGGTGATAAATAAATGATTTCAAAAAAAGAAATCATTTGCTTTCAAATTCTTCTATCGCACTGTGCTTCTGGGGAAGTCAAATTGAGAAAAACTTTCCTGTTACTACTGTTAGACAATAATTTCATGGTTTAGGGGGCTAGGGAGATAGCTCCATGGCAAAAGTGCCTCCCTGGCAAGTGCAAGGTCATGACTTCAAATCCCAGTCCCGCCAAAACGGAAAAAAAAAAAAGATTTAAACTTAAGCCAGGCGTGGCGGCACACGCCTGTAATCTCAGCACTTGGGAGGCTGAGGCAGGAGGATCAATGTGAGTTCGAGACCAGCCTGGGCTACAAAAGTGAGTTCAAGGCCAGCCTGAGCTGCGTACTGAGACCCTGTCTCAAAAAAGCAAAATAATAATAATAATAATAATAATAATAATAATAATAATAATAATAATTTCATGGTTTAAAGTGCCTGCAAGCAGGCACAGGGGCTGGGATTCAATTCCCAGTCCTGCTGTGCTAGCCCCATGCCCAGAGTGCACTGAGACAACCACTGAGACTGGGTGTGGTGGTGTGTGCCTGTAATCCCAGCTCTTGGGTGGCTGTAAACCGATGGATCACTATGACTCTGATCTAGTAGTGAGACCCTGAACACCCTGTAGACCCTTCCCTAAAGCACAAAAAATAAAGATAATAATTTCATTTTCTAAGCCAACCTGTGTCAGCCACCATGTTGGGCATTGTTTGCCATGAACTAATCCCTGTATCTTCCTTGATATGTTGTGGAGCGACAATGATGAACTTGGAAGGAAAAGCACAAATGTGGACATGCAGTGAGGACTTATTTAGGCTGTCACAGAGTGCTCCGTAGGATTTAAAGAAACTGAACATTTCATATGCTGACTTTAAGCCAAACAGTCTTAAGTATAAAGTGCTCACTATCACATTAGCATGGATGACACTGAAGAGCAGAATCGTCTTTTGCTCTAATGGACTAAGCAGAAGGAATGCCTCTGGAAACAATATCCAGAGTGCAAAAGCACAGAGCACTCTTCCATTATTGTTAAAAGCCATGTTTTATTCAGATGAATAGCACCAGTTATCCTAGAGTGAATAGAAGAGCAAAAAAATTCTTCTTTTAGATGGGCAATCGGATCATCAAAGGATTTCTTTGATTCCTGAGAGTCTGCCTGAATTATAGAATTGTATCTTAACAGTCTTTACTCCTGTCTTCATCCAGAACATGGTATTTCCCTCTTAAAATGAAAGCCTGACTTTTCCCTTTTCAACACCAAAAAATTAGCAGCTCTACCCACGTGAAGGTAAAAATGTTGAACAAAATGTTTTTTAGAAATTAGTCACAGGCATATTTTGTCTAAATGATGACTACTCACAAAAGTTTTAGTTATCTTATTTTAATAAGCATATTTTAGGAAAGTTGGAACATAGTCCTTAAAAACAGTATGCTATGAGCACAAAATATCCAAAAGACCTACGTAGTCCACTACAGAAAGAAATACAATATGAACAGAATCATTATAACTCAATCAATGTACATGAATTTCTATGGGAAATTTGTTCGAATGTTAAATTATTACACCCCAAATCTGGATTCTTGGCAGTAGCAGCTTCAAACAAAAGGGCCAAGGTAGTATCCTGGATATACAGTCCAGAGCAAAAAATATTGTTAACCATTTATATCTGTGTAAGTATTATGTAGATTCTGTTTCATTAAATTTTGGAATATATGTTAAATTTTCAAGGTTCAAAATTCCTCTCCCATGCTATTAGTTTTTTTCTGTACCAACCTAAGATTTTTCTCCACACACCTGAGAAATTTGTATACTTTCATTTTCTTCTCTTTTGAAATGCATACATTATAACATTCCTTAATTGTTTTTGGACTTCATGGTCCATTTCAATGGAATCCCAGTAATGAAGTCTTAGATCCTTAGGTAGTTTAATGCAGTGTTATAGTCGGAGTTTCTCAAAGTGATATTTACTGTACAATCAATGTCAGAATCACCAAAAGAAAATGGCCAGACTGAGCTTAAACTCAAAAAAATCAGAAATATGTCTACTTGAAAATGTGTGATTAGTGGATGTAATGAATAGAACACTGACTTTCGCATCCAGGAAATCTGAAAAGGATTCAGATTCTGTCTCTCTACGTGTCCCATGCATTCTTATTTGAGCAGTGGGGAAAATGACACCTGTTCTATGTTTCTAGATGAAGTCAATCAACATGCAATGGCATGTTGACATTTGAAGCAATCTCAGGAAGTTGATTGTGAGCTCACAGGCACTTATGCCATCAGATTGGCTACCATTGCAATACTGTCTCATGTCTCTAATCTGCAGTACAGTTTCCTTCACCTCCTGTGTTGGTTACTTTTTCCTATTGCTAACACAAAATAACTGACACTCGAAGTTAAAGAGGGAAAAGTTTATCTAGCTCACAGTTTGCAAAGGTTTTGGTTCATCGTTGGCTGGCACCAGGGTAAGCTCGTATGACAGAGGGACATCACAGAAGAGAAACAGTTCATGGGATTCAGAAGGCAGCAAAATCACCAAGTAGAAACCAGTGACAATAGCAATCTTTTTTTGTCCCTTCTATTCTATCCAGGCTACCTGCCCTAAGGGCAGGTAGCTCTCATACCCAGGATGGGCAGCTTCACTCCTAGCATCACACCAAGAATCAGTCCCAGCATCACATCCTTAGTCCCATCGGAATATACTCTAGGTCCAGCCACCTCTTAAAAGCTCCACCTATAACTGTATGGAGCTTTGGGGGGACATCTAGAAACCAACCATAACAACCCAACCCTCATCCCTCATAGTCTCATGTACATGCCCTTATGTAAAGGCATTTAGTCCATCTCTAATAGTAGCCAAATTCGTAATAGCTTCCTCTGAGGTTTAAGGCAAACTGTTAGCTATGAGCCCTTCTTCAAGTGAAAAGGAAAGTAAACATCTCCAGCATACAATGGCACAAGAAAATACTGTTTTTCCAAACAGGATAGGAAGAATGCAAACAAATTGAGACAAAAATTCAGCATAGTAAGCATTAAGTCCTGTAGTTCCACATCCAGCATGTGTGGCACGATGTGAACTCCAAAAGATTTAGATGGCTCTGCCCCTATGGCACTACTGATGGCTGTAGCTTCCACAACTTCCCCATTTTTTTTTTTTGCCTTTTTGAGACAGGGTCTCGCTATGCAGTTGAGGCTGGCCTTGAGCTCACTTTTGTAGCCCAGGCTGGTCTCGAACTCACACTGATCCTCTTGCCTCAGCCTCCCGAGTGCTGGGATTACAGGCGTGAGCCACCACGCCCGGCACACAACTTCCCCTTTAAACTGACTTTGCCCCTTACTTGCAGCTTTCCTCAGATGATCCATATTCTTGGCTCCTTCAACTTGCTGGGGTCTCTACTGCACCTTTGACTACTTGTTCACAGTTTCACACACTGACCTCTCAGGGGTATACTTCCTGAACTCCAAGATCTTCTGAAATCTGGATGCAAGCCTTTCTGAACCCCCAATTCTTGCATTCTGCATGCACCTAGAGTCAGCACCATGGAGATGATGCCAAGTTCTGCCACCAGCTACAGTAATAGCCAGGCTTCTTTCTCTTTTGGCTGTAGGAGTCAAGCACCTGGCTCACTAAGCAAGCACTTTGAACGTAAGCCCGATGAACACATTTTCTAGGCCACTGCCATTCTGGGGCATGGTGCTTGGTGGATTTCTTCTCAAAAAGCCTCTTGTCTTTGCAACTCTGAGACTGAAAAAGCTCGGGTCTTTCTATTACTTGTGCTGTCCTTGAACTACCTTTCCAATTGTCCTATTCTTTCTTGGTCTTTTCAGCGCATAGCATTATTGAAATTCCCATTCTGGATAAGCTAACAATGTTTTTAAACAATTCTGTTGGATTCTTTGCTTTGACACTCAACACAGATCTGGCTAAAAGCCACAACCCATAACCATGCTACCACCTCAACACTAAAGTGACTTGAAATTTCTTCTGCAGGATTAGCTTCCCTCAATCTTGGTCTCAGGTAAAGACTCTGGACATGATAAAAATGCACAAAACTTTCTTCCAAGGCAAAACATATATTGTCTGGAATCCAATAAGCAATGTAGCCCTTCTTCTCCAGCAGAAACATCCTGATCCTGATCTTTCTGGGATTCTCAGCTTTGATCATATTATCCCATCAAGTACAATTTAAGGCATTTCAGGGCTGCTTTCTCATCTACCATCTTCATACCTTTCCAAACTCTTCACATAAACTAGCATTAAAGGGTACTGTACCACACTATCATGTACAGTCACAATGAACCCACTATCAGTACCAACAAGATCTGTCTGAATGCTGGCCATCTGAAAGATCGCACTGATGGTCTGAAGCTCACCGTATTATTTGATGCAAGTCTGTATCAGGAGGCTGAAGGATCTGCAATGCAAAAGTGGTAGTCTGTGCTGGAGACTGAAGTATACATGCTGGAAGCCTGAAGACAACATCCAACATGAAGAGTTGAGCTCTTCCGAAGAAACAGAATCAAGTATTACTTCTTTGTTTCCCCTTTATACTACTCAGGTGACAAACTGTCCTAGGGTGTGTCTTCTGTCCTCAGTAAATCCTCTCAGTCACACTCAGAACTATGATGATACAATTTAGTTGCGCATTTCTTACTTAAGCTGAAATGATCAGTTAACTATCCCATCTTCCAAGTAAACTATTTGTATTAAAATTAGTTTCAAGTGTCTTGTTCTAAGGGAATTTCAATTAAGAGAACACCTTTCTATAACAGGCAGGATGAAGAAGGATGTTGTAAAGATTTAAAGAATACCTACATATACAGTGTTAGAAGATTGCCAATTATATAATTCTTGTGTATGTCTGCTATAATTGTTACTGTTATTAGTATTTTCAGTGCCACTTCTCCATGTTTAGTGGTGGCAACCTCGCTATTAATAATTGTTCCAGGGGCCCGGCGGGATGGCTCAGTGGTCTAGGGCGCCTGCTTGGGAAAGCTTGGGCGGCTGCAGGGACCGCAGTTCGATCCCCGGCACCACATGCTGTGCCAGCCCTGCCCTCAGGGTGGGCTGAGCCAGCCATGAAAATTAGTGAATAAATAAACAAAGGTTCTGAAATAAGAAAAAAATAGATAAATAAAATAAAAAATTCTTTAAAAAATAATAATTGTTCCAAAGTGTGTCCTACCTTGTTTCATAAGGAATCATGTTTTCACTGAGCTATTGGGCATGGCCTGTCATTTCCATTCCTGATAGGCCACAGCATACATTTATACTTGACAGTGGTTCATAGAATTTCAATCACATGTATCTGAATTACATTATTTTATTGTAATCAATCTCCAAAGCCTCCACACTCTTCCCTCTCACTCAGATATGCAGTATGTATTATTAATTAAATGGCAATTTTATTACAGCAAGTAATTGAATTACTCCATAGCACCTGCCTGCAGTAATTAACATCTATCAACATAAAAGGGGAATTGAGTTGCCCTTATTACCAATGGTTGGTTTCCATAGGTTTTTGATCAAATTAAAAAGAATCAAACTAATAAGTGTTTTGATTAGGTCATTGTACCTGTACTGCCCTTATTTGTTTCCAGGCACAACTAAACATTGAAAGCCCGCTTGAGGGTGAATGTATTCTTCCTTAACAAACTCTTCTCTAGCAATAACTGATAAACAGTATTCTCATCAGACTATATTCACTAGCTATTTCGTGCACAAGAAACTATTTAAAAGTAAATCAGGAACAACCAATTAAATCTAAAAGTTATTCTACAGTCACTGTAGCAATTATAGACATAACCAAGAAGCAGTTTGTGTGCAAAACAGGCATGAAATCAGAATCATGTCAGAGTCAGTCTATAGGTATCAAGAGTTATTAGTGCAAAGCAAGCAGTAATGCACAGAAACACTAAACAGGCCAAAACAAAACAATGACTCAAACAGAAGTTTCCACATTAATACACAAAGAGATTGTTTCATATAAACACACACAACTGCTTACTCAAAAATTGGTAAGGAAAACACATACCAACCTTAAATTAAAAGCTGTCTAGCAAAGCAATATTCCCACAAATATTTATAGGATTACTAGCCACAAAAACAAAATTAAATCTACAGTTGCAACAATATTTGTGATAGCTGTGGAGCCTCAACAGCAACATAGAATAACTCTCTTCCACCTAAACCTATACGTAGACAAAGCCTTCCTTAAGAATCTCTTTGGGCGCTGTTTCCTCAGCCCATTCTGGCATACAAGTACATATGTAAATGGGAGCTGTTTCCTTCCAGTTGGCTATAAGCAGCTTAGAAGACCTTGTTCTAGATCAGACTGCTTGGGATATTGCCATTCATGGTTTGTTTATCAGCTAATTCACAGTAGTATCCATTTCACTCTCAAAAGCATCTGGGTTTTATGGGCTTTGGGTGGGGAGAGAGATATTGGACAAAGGGTACAAAGTTTCAGTGCCTAAAAGGGGTCGATTGCTGGGCGTGGTGGCTCACGCCTGTAATCCCAGCACTCGGAGGCTGAGGCAGGAGGATTGGTGCGAGTTCGAGACCAGCCTGGGCTACAAAAGTGAGCTCAAAGCCAGCCTCAACTGCCTAGCGAGACCCTGTCTCAAAAAGACAAAAATAAAATAAAATAAAATAAAATAAAATAAAAGGGGTCAATTGATCTATAGTATAGTATGGTGACTACAAACAATAATTTACTGTATACTTGGAAATCAGCAAAAAATATGTGAAACATTCCCAGCACAAAAATGAGTACGGATATGAGATGATGGGTGTGGTAATTAGCTTAATTTAATTATTTCACAACATATACACTTATCAAAACACCTACATTGTGCCCCAGACACATATACAGGATTGTTATGATATAGTATTTGGTCCTACTGTGTCTATATTAAAGGATACTAACATATATTTTCATTCCCTTCTTATGTAATGTAATAAAGAGCTCTGAATCCCTATTATCATTTCTGCACATTTAGAAATATTCTGAGATGCTGTAATATAGAAGACTTTCAAAATAGGGCAGATGAGAAAAAGGGGATTTGGAGACAAAAGAGAAAAGGATAAAAGAAAGGGGAAAGACAGGGAGTCCTAACCATAGACTCATGGCGCAATAGATTGTCCTCTATTTTCAGACGTTTGGTACTCATAAGAATTTGAAGTAATTCCTATGAATTTGTTGACAAGATCTATCCTCTATTTAATATTTGAATGGCAGTCTACTAAACAGAAGAAAGCACAGATAGATAACAATGGTTTTAGTCTAAAGACAAAGCATGATTATGAAACTGAGGTGCCTGATGCTTATTTTAATTATAATAGGAAGTTGTTCTTAAAGACAATAGAGTAAACAACTTTTTGGTTTCATCACAGATAATAAAACATTTAAGCTTTAAAGAAGAGCAGTGGAGAATTGGATCAAATAGTTAGTAAATGTTCTAGAAGTCAATAACCTTAGTTTATCCTTAATGTAATAGTATTTTCTCGAGATTTTTACCTACCTCAGAAGGATATTTTTATTGCTAGTGCATGTCAGTAATATAGAATAGTAGGGGTGGGGAGATAGCTCAGTGGAATAAGTGCTTGCCTGGCAAGCTCAAGATCCTCAACTTGCTCCCTGGTACCACAAAATAAAAATAAATAAATAATAATAATAATAACATAGTATGGTGAGGTTCATTTTGGTGAACTGGTCTATGTATTTAATATACCTTGATCTTTTTTGTATCCCACTACCTCCCTCCATTCATAACCCCTCCCACTAATCCCCTTACCCATCTCCAAAAGTCAGCCATCAAAAGGATCTTCTAAGTAATCAACCATGAATATAAGCATTGAAAGGCTGGCTAAATTAAATGGTAGAGGAGCTAGCCTTAGAGATATGCCAGAGATCCCTCCTGAGTGATATAGATGTGAACCTCCTGGGCCACCTGATTTTTCAAGTTATTTTCCAGCAATATAAACTATAATTTGTTACAGCTTTGAAATGCCCTGTAGGCAATATGCTAATACAACCGTTAGAACATCAAGTATATCCAAGGGAAATGTGGCCTCATATAAACATAAATTTGTAAAGGAACAAATTATTTTAAAAAGAAGTAGCTCAACAGTTCAAACAATGAAACAATTTATTTCTTAAAAATGAGTTTTAGTTACCCAAGAATTACGTGTTTACTGGGGGAAAGGAAAATATCACAAATAGCAAAGTTTTTAATTCTGACATGGTTAACACTTTCACTTGTGTTTTGGCATACAAATGGATGAATTATATGTGGACACCCATATAAACTCAAGCTATATCCAAAAAGCACAAGATTTCCGTTTCCCCCAGAAGATTCCCTTTTGACTCTTTTCAGTCAATCCCAGCCTCTTATAAGCAATTACCATTCTTATTTCTAGCACTATCAATTAATTTGTCCTTTTCTTGAACTCTGTAAAAGTGGACTTGCACAACATAGTGTGCTTGAAATTTGCTTGTGTCGTCATATGTTGTGGATGCTGTGGTGTGTTCATTTTTATTACCGAATCATTTTCCACCATATGACTAGTACTCCATTGTGAAACTATACCACATTTTGTTTGCTCAATATCCTATCTATAGAAAATGATGTGTGCAACCTAGAATACGTAGTAGAAGAGGAAAATGGTAAGTATCAGTGATGGTGACAAGAAAAGCTGCAAAGATTAAGGCTGTATTATTTACTCATATTACTGTTAAAAGTTGTGCCAGTGATATAGCTCAGTGGTGTAAGCACCTGCCTGATAAGCACAAGGTCCCATGTTCAATCCCTGGTATTGCCAAAAAATAAAAAAAAGTTGTTGAAGGAAAAGATTTCTGCAGATTCCAGAAGAATTGTGCTCAGAATTTAATAGAACATAAAGGACAACTAAGCAGCAGAAAAGGTGGATGGTAGCAGACGTGCTGGGACACCAAGCAGAGTCCATTTAAAGACTGAAGAACTCACTTCCCCAACTGCTGGAAGTGCTGATGATGCCCCTCACTTTAAAAATGTTAGCATATTCAAGGTCTTAGGCTCTTCCTTGCAGAACCTAGAAACTAAAGAGTAGTTTTATTTAAGGTATAAAAGCTAGGACTGGGCCCGGCGGGATGGCTCAGTGGTCTAAAGCCCCTGCTTGGGAAAAGTTTGGCGGCTTCTGGGACCACGGTTTGATCCCCGGCACCACATGCTCTGCTGGCCCTGCCCTCGGGGTGGGCTGAGCGGGCCATGAAAATGAGTGAATAAATAAACAAAGGTTCTGAAACAAGAAAAATAAATAAATAAAAATTTTTAAAAAAAAGCTAGGACTGGGAGATAGGAGATAGCTCCATGGCATGAGTACCTGGCTGGCGGGTTCAAGGTCGTGAGTTTGAACCCTGGTCCCGCAAAAAAAAAAAAGCTCAGACCACTGCCCTAGCCTCAAAGAAGGGCAACTCTGATGGGCTGTTTCAACTATAGGATTCTCTGAGCAATAAACTGCAGCAGGTGTGTATCTCCTTCATATTCAATTTGTCCCTCACATAATCATGTCACCTTTACCCCTCACAAGTGCTGGTCCTGACAGAAGAATCTAGTCAAGATGTTGCATGCAAAAGTCATACTCCTGGAACCTTTTCCTCATGGAATCTGTGTAGTTTGGGATGTGGGGGGTGGTGGATATTTATTGCTTGTTTGACTTGCTTATTTATAGTACCAGAAATAAAAGCCAAAACCTCATGCATAATGAGCAAGTTTGCTTCCATTAAGTTCCATCCCAAGTCCTTTTTAAATGTTTTCTTGGAAACAGGGTTTTGCTAAATTGCCTAAGCTGGCCTTGTCTTGCTACCTTCTAGCCACAGCCTCCCGAGCAACTGGGAGTGTAGGCTTGGCCCCGCCACCACCCAGCAACCGTGTTTCTGTTTCACTATGGTTTTGATAATACTAGGTCTGTTACATGAATACATAAATGTTAAAATCAGCTTGTCCATTTCTATAAAGAACCTGGTTTGTTTTCAGACTGGATTTGTGTGAGATCTATCAATCAATTTGGGCTTAAAGTTGACTTTTTTCCAAATGGATAAACTGATGAAATGAACCATTTGTTAAAAGGACTATCTTTTGTCCTACTAGATTGCTTTGGTGTAATCATGTCCCTTGCGAATAATATTTGTACCCTTTTTATACATCTTTCTAACCATATTACACTCCGTAAAACACCCAGTATAATGCTGAACAGAAGCCATGAGAGCAGACATCATTGCCTTCTTTCAAATTTGGGGGGAAAGTTGTCTTTCATCAATAAACATGTTAGGTGTAGGTCCCCACCACCATCATCACCAACGTGAAATATCACCTTTATTAAATTCTCAATGGCAAATTCCCCCATGTGTGTGAACCTATCTGTACTTATCTACCTTGGCCTACAGTAATACGACAATGATTTAATCACTAGAGTTTTATTGGTTGTTCTTATTTCCAGGAGAAGGAATTACTCTTTTATCATTTTCTCATTTATATTCTATTTGTTTATGCTTCGGGATAAGGAGAAAGGCTGAAAGTTTGAGAGCAGACTGCATGAGTTAGTGAGATCCTGTCTCAAAATAAAAAATAGAACTCTGAGTGGCAGAACACCTGGATAACCTGTGTGAGGCCCAGGGTTCAGTCCCTAGTAGGACAAAAGACAGAAGGAAACGGGAGGAGAAAGGAGCAGGGAAGGGGAGAGGCAAGCAGTGTCACGTCATTGTCCCTGCTCTTTATTATTTCGGGTGAATCGCCTATCCTTCTTCCCATTGTTTTCTGCAGTGTGCCTTTCCTCTACAAGCCGCTTTAGACAAGCTCTCCTTGTCTTTGGTTGAAAGCAGTATGACAGATGCCTACAAGGGATTTTTACCTTGTTTATCCAGCTTGGTATTCACTTAATTTCTTAGATTTATAAGTGTGTGATATTTACCACTGAGAATTTTGAGGCCATTATTTCTTGAAATCTGTTTTTCTTCTGCTCCATTCTCTCCGATCCTCCTCAAACATGAGCTAGACGGATGTGAGATCATTTGACACTGTCTCAAGGAGAACTATTCATTTTGTTCAGCCTTCTTTCCTTCCTATTCTATAATTTGAGTCATTTCCATTGATTTGTCTGTACAATCCATTCATCCTTTCTGCTGCCAATTTCAAGTTGCTGTTAAGTCCATCCCGTGAATTTTTCATTTGTTTTGTTGTATTTTACAGTGTAGGATTTCATTTGGCTCTTGTTTATAGTCCTTATTTCTCTGATTTGCTTCCCCATCTGTTTGTCATAATTTCTATCAAAACGCCTATGTATGATTATAATAGCTCCTTCAAACTTTCTGCCTTTAAACTTGAGTCTGTTTCTATTCACTGCTTTCTTTCCTGGCCTTAGGTCATATGCTTTTGTCTTTTCTCACCTATCTCACAGTTCTTGTGGTATACTGGACATTGTGAAGAGTATGTTTTAGAATATCTAGAGCCTCTCTATGAAATAGTAATTGATTTTTGTTTCTGCAGGTAGCTAAATTTCTGGCTGATAACCCTAAGAATGTGGAGGCTTGGTTTTATTTTTCATCAAGAGTGGGTATGTTTTATTATCTCTTATGGCTAATCCTAGTTCTGTGATAAGTTTAATGCCCTTGGAATGGCCTCTATGGTATTTTTTTAAATCCCAGAATTCTTACCTACCCAGTCCATATTGTGCCTGTTGAACATTGTCCCTCAGCAGAAAAGAAACTTGACTAAGACAAGTTCTAAAGTCTAATTCCCTTTTGAGCAGGAGCTTAATTCCCTGTTCACAGTTCTCAGCCTTCTACTGTTCCCTTCCACTAGTTTTCTTGGATTTTTGGTGGTACAAGTTGACTTCAGGGATAAGCCTGAGCTTTAAGGGGAGATTACATGCAGATTTGTATGCATATATGAGATATATGTCTAGGATTTAGTGGGAGATTATATGCACCCATCCCTGCAACATCTTCCTTTCTAGGATTTCACCATTCAAATTCAAGCCACTTTTCCTTCTAAACTGATCCTCTGACATCTCTAGCCAATATGACATCAGCTTTCTGCCTGAGTTTTAGCCTTGACTAGAGAATGCCTTCAGGGTAAAGCTATATAAACTTAAGAGTTTTCCAGTGCAGTGCTCTCTTTCAAGAGTCAAATCGAATTTCTGCCATCTTCTTATCATACCCTTAGCCTTCGAATGGTTATCTGTTAATATTATGTCAAGTATTTACAATTTATGTAGATAAGAGGATTGTGCAACCTCATGTATTCTACCCTAACTAAAACTGGATTTCCTCTGCATATATGATTTGTTCTGTCCATGTAACAATGTAGCTTGGATACTTTCCTATGAAGTAAAGATTATTTTCTATCATTTTTCAGGCTCAGGCATAGTTTTTCCAATAAAATTCTCATATTTGTTTCTAACTCATGGAAACTGCTAAAATAACTTGCTTCAGTTTTCTTATAAAATTATGATGACAGTCTACTTTACAGCATCATGGATGTTGTGAGAAAATATTAAGTGACCTTATGGCAAACTCAGATTATTCCGCTGAAAGAAACGTGTGATTTCTATCTTCTTGCTATACTTTAACTGATTATACCAACCTTACGGCTTGCAAAAAAAAAAAAAAAAAATTGAGCCATGTTCTAACGGTAGCTGATCATTAAAAAAAATGAGACACACCTCAGTTTGTCTCAGAATAAATAGTGTTTACCTGTTAAAATTATAAAGTGTTCCCGCACAGACTTAGCCCATCCTGTCAAGCTCTGTTGTATTAACTTGTTTATAAATCAGAGTGTGTTTGAAATATAAAGTCATGATGAGTACTGATGTGTGGTAAGGAGGCTCCATTAGTGTCCTTTTTTTTCCTACACTTTTACCTAGAGTTCTCACAAGGAAAATCCTCATGGGTAAAAGCAACACCTGCTGAGGAATGGGAAATTATCTGGAAGATGCAGACAATGCTCCTCACTTAGATAAAGATTTTAAGACTGGTTACTGAGTCTGACAAGATTCATAGTCAAGTTTTTTTTTTTTTAATTTTAGAGTTTTTCTGGGCAATGCTGTCTCCTGGAAAAAGAAATGTTGCTTTACAGTTTATGCCTGTGTTTATGATTCACCATGGAGAGTCAACAGCTGAAATGAAATGACTACAAAAATGAAGCTTCTGTTTAGTCACCAGAATGTAAGACCCAGCATGTCTTGGATCATCATTCCATTACAGGAGCTTCCAAATTGGAGCAGCAATTGTCTTTACCCAGGACACCTGAGACCCCACATTATAAAGCTAAGCATGCTAGGAAATATGGAATTCTCCAGGCCTCAAATAATTAAATACTCAGTACCCTGAATCTAAAGGATTACACCTTGCTTCTCCACTCAAATAGAAGTGCTGGCTGAAAATACAAGTAATGAATTTGACAAATTATGCCATGTCACTCACCTTAAATTCTTTTTAACAGAAAGCATATATTCTGAGGGGTAGAAAGCATTTTTATCTTTATTTCAATCAACATATTTCAGATACCTACATGCACTGATGAGTAGCTTGCATCAAACCACCGCCACCTAGAGGCGAAATAGCTGAATTGCAGGTGAGATAGTAATTGTGTTTCATCTATGTTTAGGAATTTAAAAATGCTTATCATTTGAATCTTCAAATTTTATAGTATTATCCATGAGGAAAGTCAGACATCTGCCTGGTGACTTCTAAGTGGCTCTGATTCTCTGAATGGTTCAGTAACTGCAATTCTAGAAATCTTCCCATTCTACTCTCAAGAATGATTGATGTTTATGTACAAGAATGACCTACTGATATTCAGCAATAAAGAGGCTATAATAAATAAGAGAGGTACAAAAAGTGCAGGAAACATATTTCAGCCAAAATCAGAATGTAATCTGAATAAATCATGGCACCTGAAAAGCAGGAGTAACAAAAGCAATGGGAAATCAAGCTTCAATGGGAGAGGCAAAGACAACTGAATGGGTAAACAAGTTGGGCTTCTTAGTGTAAGGCAATAGTCCTGTGGACGTTTCAAGAGAGGGAGAAAAAAACTGAGAGATGACTGTGGATAAAGATGGAACACAAGCTTAGACATTAGACAACATCTTAAAAATGACTGTCACAGAATAGCTGGAAATGATTCATTGTTCCTAAAAATAATAACTCATATGTAATACAGCAAGTAAAGACAGAAGGGAAGGTTTTATGTGTCTCTAGGAGTTTCTGCAGGGTGTCTGAGTCTACCATGTAAGATAATACCTATATCTAATAGAGCCTGGAAGAAGATTCCCCCTTTCCAAAAGCAGTATGGCATTTAAGGAATGCCTACTGTGAGCCAGGAGCTTTACATATTCTCACTTAATCTTGCAAAACAATGGGAAGGTATTATATTCATTTTTAAAAAATAGGAAATCAAAGCTCAGCTGTCATTTGTTAAGCTCTAACCACATGAAAGCACTTTGCAAGCATCGTCTCATTTTATCTTCACAACAATTCAAGTATGTAGCAGATCCAGTTTTTATATAATACAAGTTATCAGTTGTGATAACACTTTCTTGCAAGATCTATATAAGCTTGCGACAAACTCCCATTCTGTGAAAAATTGGTGCTGACTAAAATGACCTTAGAGGCTTACTTTCTCATTGTTTTCTCTGCTTCTGGGCACCTGCTTTCGCTGAAGTACTTTAGCTTATTAACTGTCTGATCATCCCACATTTTCCCTTTTCTATCCAATTCTACTCTAAATATTGGGCTGATTCCCTTTACTAAATATACATGCATGCTTGTGTGTGTGTGTGTGTGTGTGTGCGCGCGTGCGCGCGCGTGCGCACACACACACACACACACACACGATTAATTCATTTGAATTTACAGCAAATTTACCTAAGGGCTGGGAAGACAGGTTGTGTTTATAACACAGTAACACAAAAAAGTTAGAACTAATATTAGCTCTACTCCTGAGTCCTTTTGACAAACCCAGCTAATATTGACTCTTCTTTCCCTTCTTCCATTACTTCTTACTTAGGGCCAACAATAAGGGAATAATTTTCCCCATACTTTTATAGAAAATGATGGCTCTTCCATTTCCTTTCCAGACATTTTTCTGCGGCCTATACTTTCATTACTAAATGTCCTACCAAGGTATTTTTCCCAAAGAAAAGTAGTTCTGTGCTGAACAGGAATTCTAGTGCCAACATGTAAGAAATAACAGATGAGGCAACCAAGGGTTGGAGAAGCCTAGAAACTTGTCAGCTTGGGACAATAATGTTAAGTGAAATTAATCAGTCATACACTCAAATATTGAATGGTTCCTTCTATAGGAGAAACCCAAAATATATAGAGCAAAATAAAAGACAGACAATAGGGAATAGGAAGATGGGTCTTTTGCACATGAGAAGGGGACCAAGAAATAAATGGGGGAGGTGAGATATAAAAAGAATGAATATGTGTTATGCGCTGGTACCAACCCCCCATAAGAAATGTCATACTTTGAACATGTACTAAGGAAAACATGAAAAATAAGAAACAAGTGACAGAGCCTAGGTTCTGAGAGCTGCTCTGTCAAATATAGAAGCCACTAGCCCCATATGGTTTCTCAACCACATAAGTGGTAGATTATTAAAATTAAAACCCGGGACTGGGGAGATAGGTCAGGGGCAAAAGTGCTTGCCTGGGAAGTGCAAGGTCCTGAGTTCGATCCCTGGTTTTGCTAAATAAATAAATAAATAAGTAAATAAATACTATACATTGATTTCTTCACTGTCCATGGTCACATTTCTATTACTCAAGATCTCATGTGGCAAATAGACATGGTACCAGATAATAGAGATGTAGCACATTTCTATCACCCTGGAGGGTCCTTTTGGACAGTGGGGCTTCTGCAGACCCCATGCAGTTCCTAGATTCTGCTGTCTCCACCTCTGTGTCACCATTGGAGATGTGACATGTTCATCTCATTCTTTTGATGTTGGACTGCCATCTGCTGTGCCACTTATAAATGAGAAGATACACGGAGTAGAGGCTCAAGTGTGGAGACCAGAACAAAGCAGCTAGCTTCTGTGTGGTCTGTATGGAAGCTGCTTCTAGCTTAGCACAGGGGTCCTGGCTTGAGGTGCGTCAGATAGACACTGTTGTGCATGTCTGTACCAGCCCCCAAGGCCTGGTGAGGCAGTTATCATTCAGAAACAAAGGCCTCATTTCACAGTCAAGACAGTGGCTGCTTTTTGAAATTAGGGACAACAGCGGGTCTTTTAAGAGTGCTTGTTGTTCCTGCTTCAAGGCCTCTCACCTTTAAATGATAAAGCCCAATTGTCTCCAAAAGAAAGTTCTCCTTTGGCCTTGTGCTGCTGCCACTATCTACTGTTCTGTGACAGTTGTCTCAGCCTTTCTTCTGTTCTCTCCATTTTCTGACACACTTATGCAAACTGGAACTATGGAGTCTCTTTAAGCTTTGCGATGAGAATTGCATATTGCAAAACCAATACTTCTGTGTTCCTGCACTTTGCCCTGTCCTGGGGAGCTTGGGAAATGGATGACCCATCTGCCCCCACCCCCAAGAAAACCAGAATAGCAGACTCACTCTGAGGGCGAGAGCTGAGCATTGTCAGGACTCCCTCGATGTGAACTGTGGAGGCTCCTGAACCAGGCTGTGCATGAACATTGCTTCAAAAAGCTTTGCAAAAATGCAGATTCCTAGCTCCTGTTCACCAGCTAAGTCACACTGTCTGGGCTGGAGGTCAAGCTATTGCACTTTTCTAAAGAGTTGCAGTAGATTCACAAAGGAAGACAGCTTTGGAAACACATTCTAGGGCACTTGTCACCCTTCAGGGACCAAAGCAAAATTGCCAAGTAAAAGAAAGCACTGTGCAGCCAGCTGTCTGTGCAACACCCCCAGAGCCTGCCTGCCTCCATCACCTTTAGATTTTATCACTGCTTTCTTAAAAGAGAAACTGAGATCAAGCAAAGGTCTGGAAATCTTCAGTTTGAAAATCCCTTCACAAAGGATCGCTGCTCTTCATATTATAACTTTCCCTTCTTTCCTGAGCACCCATCTCACCTAACACGCAGCAGGTACCCAATAGATGTGTGGTTGTAAGGGTATACAAGTATGCCTCTGTTCATAATTTGATAGTCATATAATTTAAAACCCGTTTATAAACTCGGAAAGAAGCTCCTTTTGTGACAATCAAATTATTTCAATGGTACATTTTGCATACAAAAGAGCCAAAGTGAAACTTAGGCAAAGTATGGAAATTAGCAGAAGATGCATCTTGAAAGCTATCTAATTAACACTGTGGAAATTATTGTCACTCCAAATTTAAATCAGTTTTCTGAACTAAATGGAAGATCCCCCTGAAATTTTTTCCACTCATTTGTATGAATTTTGCTCTTACATTCATTTTACCAGAAGACCAAAGGAAATCAGAAGTGCAAGCTGAGCATGGTGCTATAGAACTGTAATCTCACCTACTTAGGAGGCTGAGACAGAAGGTGCCAAGTTCAAGGCCAGAATAGGCAACACAGTGAGACCTTGTCTCATAATAAAAAATGAAAAAGTCTGAAGATGTAGGTCAGCATTTCTTGAATTTAATTCCAAGTACCTAAAAATAAGTAAGTAGATAAATAAAGTGCTACTTTTCTCCCAGAGAAACCCGAGTAATTCCAGAACAGAGAGCAATTACAAGAATGACCTAGAGCTAGATTTTCTCACCCTCAACCTTCATAGCAAGTCTGACCTTTCACCCAAAGATACACATTTAGGCATCTTTAGAAAGTAGCAATGACCAGGCTAACCAAATAGCTCAGTGGGAAGGGGCTAGGGGAGCCTGCCATGCTGACCCCACCCTCAGGGTGCTGAGCAATTGAGACTGGGCATGGTGGCGTGCGCCTGTAATCCCAGCTCTTGGGAGGCTATAAACAGGCAGGTCACTATGCATCAGATCTAATAGTGAGACCCTGATCACCTTGTAGGCCTTTTCCTAGAATACAAAAGAAAAAAAGTAGCAGTGACCAGTCAGGATGGAAAGTGTGTATTATCTCCCTTTCTCTTATATTTCTTATTTTTCTACAATAAAAATATTTTAGCTAATAATAAACTTAATTCTACCTATCCAATACTGAATTTTTAGACACACCCATGTTCAGTTTCTACATGAAGGTTATAGAGTTTTCTATCTCTGTTCAAAAGTTGGATCTGATAGCCAAAGCAATGTGTACTACTTGGGGAAGACACTTTGTCTCCAGTTTTCTGCCTATTTAAACTTTTGATTAGTGCTAAGCCACTATAGTTTATCACTCAAAATTTTCCAGTTGTATATTCTTCTCTGTATTCTTTGTGGATTAGAAAAAGGGCCACAAGTAAACTTTCAATACAGTTTAAGAGAATGATTCATATTTCTATAAATCTCCATAGAAGAACATCTGCTTAAAATGGTAAAAAAATTGGAAATGATTTAAATGCCCCCAGACAGAGGGAGGGCTTAGCAAATTATGGCAGAGTCATTTGAAGGAGTATTTTGAACCAGTTTAAACGTAGATTTTGAAGGAAAATACATGCCAAACAACATCATGTTAAAACAATATACAGTTAAGATCACAGTAATATGGTACCTCATATCCTATAAGACAGATAAGTAACTATCAGCAATGAGAATACAGAAAAAGTTCAATACTCATGATTTCTGTGGGAACATAAAATAGTAAAGCTGGCATTGTTTTAAAAGATGAGACATAAAGTTACCATATAGTCCAGCAATTCCACTCCTAGAGATACACCCCCAAAGAATGGAAAACACATGGCCAAAAAACTTGTTCAAAAAATATTTATAGGATCACTCTTCAAAATAGCCATAAATATAAGTCATTCAAGGGTTCATTTGGTAGTAAAATATAAGCAGAATGTCTACATTCATGCGGTGAAATATTAGTAAGCAATAAAAATACAAACAGTACAATGTGGATGAACACTAAAAACACTCTAAGTGAAAGAAGAAAACATAAAAGAATATTTTGTATGAATCTATGTAAGCAAACTATCCAAAATAGATATATAGCCAAAAAATCTCTAGAACAAAGGTAAATCTGCTAATGGGTATGAGATCTCTTTGCAGATGATGAAAATGTTCCAGAATTGACTGTGCTAATGGCTGTACTACTGTCTGGCTATACTACAAAACACTGAAATTTATACTTTAAATGGGTGAATTCTATGGTACATAAATCAAAACCTCAATAAAGAAATTGTTGGAAATATAGTCATATGCAAACTATGACTAAAGAAAAGCACATATAGGAAAAACTCAAATTATATAGTATGATTATATGATTATAATGACAAATATTTTAAATGAATCTGATAAATGGTGAATGATCAGGGCAGAGATTTCCTGCCTATTTTTATGAGCATTCCGTTTCTTTTTTTTTTTTTTTTTTTTTTTTTCAGTAGAGGTTCATTGTATTTTCAAGCCAGACTTAGCAAATTTGGAGATAAGGACTCAGGGAGCAGGAAGTATCTCTCTCTAATAGCCAAATGTAGTAGACAAAGTGGCAGCTGGTAAGCACATAGTAGGTGTGCAATGATAATTAGCTCAAGTTGTTTCTCTGGTTAAAACCTAAGGCCCACTTTCTCTTTACAACCTCTTTTGCAATTTCATTTTCTCCCATAACTCTGACTCCCTCTGTAGTAATGACTCCCAAATCTCTATTGCCAACAGTGCCCTTTTCTGAATTTCAAACTCCTGAAGCTATCTGTCTCTTGTTAATAATAAAGTTTTTTTTTTTTTTTTTTTGTCTTTTTGAGACAGGGTCTCGCTATGCAGTTCAGTCTGGCCTTGAGCTCACTTTCGTAGCCCAGGCTGGTCTCGAACTCGCACCAATCCTCCTGCCTCAGCCTCCTGAGTGCTGGGATTACAGGCATGCGCCACCACGCCCGGCTAATAATAAAGTTTATTAACAAACTGTTTTCATTGCCACTAAGTGCTCTTCCCTTAGAATGAGCACTTGCAAGCCTATCTTTGATTATTTATCTGCTTGTTTATTACAAGGCTGTTTGAACTCTTAGTATCAAGGCAGTGGTAGGGTTAGACAGGAACATGAGAGATGGAGGGAATTTAATAGTGGTTTTTTGAGATTGTCTCCTCTGAATTCCTAGTTGGAATTCAAAGCAGATGCAAGTTCAAAGACAATATCACCCTTTAACCCCTTTCCCGCTTCTACCACTGAATCATAAAATATCAGTTCTGAGATTGACAAAGAGTAAGGTCAAAGAAATTATCTCAAGGACACTGACAAAATGCCACTGTATCAGTCAGCTTTTCATTGCTGTGACAAAATACCTCCAGTACCAGCTTTAAAAAATCATGTTTTATCTTGGTTCCTATTTTCAGAGGTTTCAGTCCCCAGTTGCCTGCCCCATTGCTTTCAGGCCTGAGGTGAAGCAGAAATATCATGGCATGAGAATGTGGCAAAGTGCAGCTTTTCACCTCTCTGTAGCCTGAAGCAGAGACACAGAAGGAGCGAGGGGGAAGAGGCAGATATTGAGCCAGACACAGTCCCCAGAACGCATTTCCTTCTGTTTCTATTGGTTCCCAATAAGGCCAGTAAAGTACGATCTCATTAGTAAATTTATGCATTTGCTAAAGTAAAAAGTCCTCACAAGCCAATCACCTCTCACACAAAAAACACCAATTGGAAACCAAGCCAATCATATGACTTTGCACCACAATTCAAATCCAAACCCTAACAACCCTAAATGTCCCAAATAGCAGAGAAGTTCAGATGACAAGTAGAAGTGTGTTTGTTCTGTAGATGAATTAACCCATTGACAGCTCACATACACTCCTACCTGCATGTTAACCCTAACGGCATTTCCAGGCGGTACTCAGATAACAGTAGTAAGCTGCTCAATGTTACACAGCTAGGCTGTGGAAGAATGAGATTTTGAATACAAATAGACTCCAGAGCCTTAGTCTATAAATCAAGGTTCCTTAGACCAGTACCTTGAAATTTGCAACCAGATAATTCTTTGTTCAAGGGGCTGTACTGTGCATCATTAGATATTTAGCAGCACCCCTGGCCTCTACCTGTTGGATTTCAAAAGAAACTTCTCACCGGTAATGAACAAAAATATTTCCAGTGTTGCCAAATATCTCCCAGTGGGCCAAATTGCTTCCAATTGCCATATTGAGGGTTAGACAGTAAATAAAATTTGCCAGTGTACAACAACTAGCAAGTAATCCAACCTGTATTGACATCATATACCAGGATGCTATTTGAATCATTACAGTGGGGGGTCAAGAGGGGAAGAATGAAACAAAACAAGATCATTCTTTCAGAATAAATTGCCTTTATTTAAAGCTAACGAAAGCAGAAATGGTCCCCAAAGACTGTTAAGGAAAAGTGTCTGTGAAGTATAATTAAAGAAATAGTCTCTAAAGTACTAAGCTTAACTAATAAGCACGAATGTGCTATAAAGCAAAGTTTCTAAAACTCAGCTATACCTAATGAGCTTGTACAATACTGGTATCTGGGTCTCACCCCCAAGAGATGCTAGTTTAATTGGCCTGGAATGTGACCTGAGCTTGGGGATTTGAAAAGCTCACCAAGTGCTTCCAATATGACTCCACAGCTAAGAAGTACTGGTACAAATGATTAAACTAGTATTTTTTTCTCTCTAGGGGTCTTATCAACTATGTGTGTTAAATTGTTTATGCAAATAATTTAGTTTAATAAAAAAACAATTATACCTAATAAGCAGTATATACATTATTGTCAACATTCATTGAACTACTCATCATCAAATTTGTACATGTTCATCGTATCTATCCTACAGCCAGAGGCAAAAAATTCTCTAGTTCTTAACCTTTAGACCATCATGTCTCCTGTCATCATTTCCAATAGAAAATGAACAAAACAGAAAACAAATTATTTTGTAATTTTTCACAACACCGGTAGTATGAGGAGGTAATTTTTAAATTACTGTAAAATATAATTTTTACAAATTATAAAATATAATCTAGAATGATTTTATCCAGAATTCAATGCCTACACCAGTTTCTAATTTAGAAATTATTCAGATAACAACAGAACATTTGAGGCTTTCAACTGATGGAAGAATTTATCATTTGCTCAAGAAGCTACCTCACCATCTAGAAAATCTGGCTTAATTTAGACATGATATTCCAAATATAATTCTTATCATTCCTGGACACCCCATACCTGTACACAGTAATCAATAAAATACATCAGACATTCAGATAATTTCTCCAGTGTTCACAATTATTTTTCATCATACTGACTGAACAAAAATTTGTCCAGAAATAAACATTGATGATCACTTCTCATACTAAATTGACAGAACTCAGAACGTGAACCCACAAACATGGGAGCTTGGCGACTGAGAAAACCGCAGAAGCAGGAAAGGCGTGTCCTTCTCCCACCACTGTCTTCTGGAACATGCCATGAAACCTAAAAAATAAAACTCTGTGAGTCTCTTCCCCCTTTCTTCCTGAAGGCCCTCATGCTTGCAGTACCCCATTCTATCCACAGAAAGAAGAAATGTCCTATAGAGAGGCCAAGCGGTATCATACCCTTTTGTCTTCTAACTATACTTCTTCACAATCATCCACTAAAATACAGAATTTTCCCTGGACCTTTAGAATTTCATTTTGTTTCTTATGTTTGGCCCGGGAGATGGCTCTGTGGCATAAGTGCCTGCCTGGCAAGTGCAAGGTCATGAGTTTGATCCCTAATCACATACACACACACACACACACACACACACACACACACACACACACATACAAAGCACACTATGTTTCTTATGTTACATACAAAACAACACTAGCAAATTTGTTATTTTATCCAGTTAATCTGTTTTTATACTAGGGGTATCAGTAATAAATCTTGTGAAATTTAAGGAAGGTAATCCTGTGTCCCCTACAAAAGACAGCTCATTATTCACATTTGTCAACACCATCAGTAGTAAGGAATGGAAACTAAAAATTAGGTCCCATTTTAAGTTTTCTTTCAAGCAGTACTCTTAAGATTAGGGAGCAGGTTTGCTTATTTTGTTTTGTCACTATGACCCATTTTGTTTTATATTTTTTTGCAAGAAAGAAAAGAGGTAAAAATGGAAGTCATTTTTTCAGTAAGGGAAATACACAAATCCTTCAAAGGTGGGGTAGAGTCTAATAAATTATGATAGAAACTCTCTTTAAAAGAGCACCTGCACATCCATTATGATGTGGCTGGAGTTTCAATTTAGATGCCATATCTAAAGAAAAATACCACTAACCCTGGATAGCAGAAACATCTTCATCTATATAGCATGCATATTGAAAGTTACATACAATAACATTTTACTTGTTGCAATGGTCTGCTGTACTCCTACTGTGAATTCCTTTGCAAAAGGAAAACTATGAGGTTAGGGAGGAGAAATACATCCTTGTGAATCTCAACCATGTCTAGCAACCTGCTTTATATGTTTTCTTAAAAAAAAAAAAAACTATACGCCTTATATTTAAAGTAAGTGTTACTCATTGTTCCCTAAAAGGAAATATACTCAGATGGCATAAATTATTATTCTCAAATTTATTTCTGTTTTTCCTTGCTCTGTTCTTGCTTATCTGGAAGCAAATTCAGGACACTATAGTCTATGAATTAAAGGTCGAAATGACACAGAAAGAGAAGGGCGCTGATGCAAACATGAGCGTTTTTATAACTATTGATCGTTTGACTCTGCTTTCTGTTTCCATGGATTTGTTGACATGGACTGGATTTGCTAGTACTGGGCTCTGGTTCAGGGAGCCACTATTCTGTTTTCCCTGAGACAACATGTCCCTCATGCTCAGGCCACTTCCCTGAAAGCTCTCCATACCCAAGACACAGCCAAGTCCTAAGAAGTGACCAAAAGTATTTAGAGCAACCAAAATAGGTATCCCATGTCTCTAGTGTCAGAGGCCAAACACCTCTGTGATAAACTTGGCTGTCTGATACTTCCAATATGGCATGTTAAAAGCGGCAAACTTGTTCAGAGGCTGGGAAAGAACGGCTGCCTAAAGGTAACACCTAGAGGACCGGAAGAGAACAAAGGGTCAAACAACAAAAAAACATAACTGTACAAATAAAAACCAAACAGCCAAAAATCAGAGGAGATGGGATCGTACCACCTAGAGGCACATAATTCCACATCTCAGCAGCACATAAGTATGTCACTGTCATTCAGTGTGAGGGAGAAACTGACATTCGTAGTGGTAAACATGAGCTGCAAAGAAAGGAGGGGAGCATGCTCAGGAAACTGTTTTGGGGAGCAAGCATCAGTGATTGAGAAAGAAACAGATTCACAAGTCATTTATGCCATTTTTTCCCTAACGTACTGGATAAATAAGGCCTTACTGTATTTGAAACTAAGCATGAAAATCTCTTATTAAGTGTTCATTCTGCAAATATCTCTATAACAGTAGTGTTATTTAGAAAAGGGCTGGAGAGGGGAGACAGACAAACAGACAGACAGACAGAGAGACGGACACAGAGACAGAGATCCCCCATATGACATGTTAAGGATCATTACAATTTCATCTCTTCTGCCATATTTTCCAACCACATATGCTCTCAATTTCCATATAGTTACTAATGCCACATATATTTTACTTATCATGCATCACTTACTTTCCATTTATCTACATAATATTCATGATTTTTATTTTGATGACTGCTTCATGTTGCAAAACTGCTTCTCATTTCACTAACTGTCCATAAACAATACAATAAACATCTTTGTGTATGTAACTATTCTGTCCCTTTACAGTTTTAAATTATTATCAAAGATCAATTCTCCTAAGTGGGACGAGAAATAAATCAAAAGCAAAGTAAGAAAAATATTTGAGGGGCTGGGGAGATAGCTACGTGGCACAAGTGCCTGCCTGGCAAGTGCAAGGTCATGAGTTTGAACCCCAGTCCCACCAAAAAAAAAAAAAAAAAAAAAAAAAAAAAAAAAAAAAAAAAAAAAAAAAAAAAAAAAAAAAAAAAAAAAAAAAAAAAAAAAAAAAAAAAAAAAAAAAAAAAAAAAAAAAAAAAAAAAAAGAAAGAAAAAGAAAAGTATTTGAAGAATTTCTTGCTTTACAGGGTTTAGTGAAAATAATCAAGATACTACTCTGCTTTGCTGTAGGTTTTGGTTTTGTTTGTTTTTGCTGGGTTTTTGCTTAAAATGGGGTGGGAGAGGTTCACTATGCAGTCCAGGCTGGCCTTGAACTCACTATGGAAAATAGGCTGGCCTCAAACTGAGGGCAATCCTCATATCTCAGCCCCCCAAGTGCTGGGATTATAGGTATGTGCCACCATATCCAATTTAAGGCATTCTTCTCTGTATTGGTAGTACTCTAACCTCTAACTTGGATCTCGTTTTCTCAGGAAACCCTGAACTATTCAAGAAATCAGATTCATTCTCTTTTTTTTTTTTTTTTCAGAACCAGGGTTTGAACTCAGAACCCTGAGCTTGCCAGGCAAGTGCTTATTCTACTGAGGTATTTCCCTGGCCCAAACTTAGATTCATTCAGTCCAACACTTAGCAGAGGGAAAACGAGAGGATCTTTCCAGTATCCAGTCGATACTTCTCAATAGTGGCTTTGCTTCAGTTATTCCTGAGCTGTAGACCATGTATATGATGAGTAGATACCAATGGCTCTTACACTATAAACATAATGTTATGGTTTATGTCTAGTTGTCCCCTCAAAGCTTCATGTAGTCATTGGGCAGGGACTTCTACAGATTGAGACTTGACTCATGAGTCACTGGGATTATGTGTTTTAGTACTGATGGAATTATCAGTCTGAGTAGGGCTGGGACTATGGGTGTGGTCTAGGGCAGATGTCCTAAGGTAGAGAGCCTGATAGGAATATAAAGAGAGACAGAGAGACAGACTAGAGCTGTTGCTCTCCTGCTGTATTTGGTTGGCTGCCTCTGCCACCATTTTGTTGCTGTTCTGCCTCCATGAACTGGATGCTCTCTGTCCTGCTCCACTCAGCCTTGGGCCAGCCAAATATGGACTAAAACCTCCAGTAACTGTGAGCTAATAAACCTTTCCTTCCTTCATTTTGAGTGTCAGGTATTTGTCCCAGCAACGAGTAAAGGTAAATAAGACACATACAATAGTCAACTGGAAGCAGGGTACAGTGACGATCCCTATTCCTCTATGAACAGAGAGAGGTGAGGGGCTCTGAGAAATAGTGACACAAAGGGACAGATCTAGGATGGGGTTCATCCATTCCACCACATAAGCTCATTGTATACAATATCCATTCTAAGCAAAGTCTGACAGAGCGCGTGGGGCAGTACAATTCTGATTTCTGTTCACCTCTATGGGTAATAGTACACATTATATGAAAGTGCACATTACTTCTGTCTCATGACTCCTAAATTTTAAAAACTTACCATATATGAAGCTATGCTGTAAGAAAGCATAACCCACTGGTAACCTCAAACAATGTAGTCAGCAGAAATTAACAGTATTACTTAGAGATTGATTTGAACCTAATTTCTGATGTGTTGAAAATGTAATAGTTTAAAGAATGTTAAACAGAGTTAGGAACACAGTGATGAAACACAACCTAGAAACAATACGTTATTGAACTTTAGATGCTGTATTGTTAGGCTCATTCACATGTAACATGAAGTACCACAGTGCCTGCGAAATTAATGTGTTTCCTTTCAACTCTTGATTTTTCCATCAGTAACTGCGTATTCTTGTGCCCTCTGCTGGATGAATATAGTTACTATTTTGTGAGGCTATGTGGAAGCAATATAGTGCTTTAAATGTAAAACGGTTTGAATGTTTGAATTTGTAGTAATAACTCAGAATATCTACCCCACATCAATCTTCTAATGCACTTTTGAAATCATTAATAAACGAATCACTTCTGCAGAACATTCAAGACATTGTTAAAGATTAGCTCAGCAGTTTTGAGTACTATGGGTTTAGTGGTTCTTGTTACTTCTCAAAAAGGAACTCATGATGGGCATCGTGAAGCATGCCTGCAATCCTAGCACTCAAGAGGCTGAGTCAGGAGAATGGTTACAAGTTCAAGACAAGCCTGGGCTACATAGTGAGACTTGGCTCAAAACAACGAAGTAAAAAAGGAACTCCTACTTTAAAAGAACAGCGTAGGCTGTGGGGATGAAGGAACCCTTCTAAACTGCTGGTGGGAATGTAGACTTGTGCAACCATTATGGAAATCAGTGTGGAGGCTCCTTCAAATAGTAGGACTGGCACTTCAAAGAATCAACAACTGGGACTTCCTCTTGCTGAGAAGTTGTTGCATGTCAAAAGAAATTACCAACAGAGTGAAAAGATAGCCCACAAATTTTTTTAAAAATTAACTAATAATTATTCAGACAAAGATCTTCTACCTAGAATTTATAAAGAACTAAAAAAAAATTAGGGTCCCAAATTTCAAAGACTCAATCCAGGAATGGGCATCAGAGATGAACACATTTAGAGGAAGAAATACAAGAAGCCTATAAACACATGAAGAAATGCTCCATATCAGTAGCCATCCGTGAAATGCAACTTAAAACAACACTTGGATACTATCTCATCCAGAAAGAATAGCTATCATAAAGAAATTAAGCAAAAACAAATGTTGCAGAGTCTGGAGGGGGAAAGAAACACTTCTCCAATGCTGGTGGGAATGCAGACTGGTGCAACCATTATGGAGAGCAGTATGGAGACTGCTTAAAAAATTGTGAATGGAAATCCCATTTAATCCAACCATCCCCCTACTGGGACTTTTCACATTGGAACTAAAAACATCATATCATGGTGTTGATTGTTCAGCAATGTTTATAGTAGCACAATTTGTTACTTTTCCCAAATCATGGAAACAACCAAAATGCCCATCATCTGGAGAATGGCTGAAAAAGATGAGGTGTTTTTATCCAATGGAATATTACTCAGCTATAAAGAATGATAAACTAGAAGACTTCATATGTAAGTGAATGTATCTTGAGCATATACTAATAAGTGAAATAAACCAGACCTACATATGTAAATATCATATAGTCTCCCTAGTGTAAGAACTCAAAAGAAGAAATAAAAATGGGAAGGCATAACACAACTGAATGGAAATCAAGAACATAAGGATTGGGGCCCGGTGGGATGGCTCAGCGGTCTAAAGCGCCTGCTTGGGAAAGCTTGGGCGGCTTCAGGGACCTCAGTTCCATCCCTGGCACCACATGCTGTGCCAGCCCTGCCCTCGGGGCAGGCTGAGCCGGCTACAAAAATGAGTGAATAAACAAACAAAGGTTCTGAAACAAGAAAAAAATAAATAAATAAATTAAAAACAAAAAAAAAAAGAATGTAAGGATTAACCAACAAAGAGACAGCAAGCAGAAAAGTCAGGAAACATGGCATGGGCAAAACGACATACTTACATATACAGGATTAATTAGACAATGGCTCTAAGAATCTCCAATAGGCTTTTGACACTCAGAGTAGCAATATGTAAGACTAAAGCCATGCTTGGAATGCTTGTCATTCTAGTCTTTAGATGTGCAAGGCTTCTAATGTCATTTCAATTATTGCTACACTCTCTCCCAAGTAAATGTTTGTTTTAAAGGAAAACAAAAAAGGGTAATTAAAGAGAGTATGAGACAAGGAAAAATGCCATAGGACTGACCTGCTACAATTTAGTATTTGCTTAGATTTCCAACTTTATGTGTAAGCCAGGGGCTGGCGCATGCCTGTAGTCCCAGCACTTGGGAGGCTGAGGCAGGAGGATCGGTGCAAGTTCCAGACCAGCCTAGGCTACAAAAGTGAGCTCAAGGCCAGCCTGAACTGCATAATGAGACTCTGTCTCAAAAAGACAAATAAATAAATAAATAAATTTCTGCATAAAAATGTGTAATGGTTTTTCTAATCATATTCTTTAGGTAGTTATTAGAATATCAATGATTGATGGAAAATATAAGTTCCATGATAAGTCTAAGGCATTTAATATTCAGAAAGACAATGATATTAAGCTCAAGTAATAAGAGTAATAATATCACTAAGCTTTTCTTCTGCAGGGTTAAGAACTTCAGTTTGCAGACCAAAAAATTAGATAAAAATAAGGACTATAAGGATAGCCAATATTTTGGCCCTAGCCCTTCAAGTTCAGTGAAGATTCTGAACATGAGCAAACCTGTACTGTAACACCCTATAACTCAGTGGAGTCCCAAATTTTCTGTTGAAGGAGAATACGGGGCCACAGAGAAAAGGAATCAATGATGTATAGCGGGCCTAAGGAGAGCCACATAGAGAGCAAACATTCTCTCAGGCTTTCACAGAGAGCAAAATGGTCAAGCAATGGCCTGACTCATCCAGATGGCTGACAGTGAAAAACGTTCTACAAAATGCTGTACATGGTTTCAAGGATAATCCTCCGGAGATTTGACTGATCTTGTCAGATAAAATAGTTACATGTTTTGCTACATAGGTCTTGCTTTAACTTGCCCTTAACCATCCAGCAGAAAAGTATAACCAGGAGGCTTAAAAAGTAAGACCAGATTAGTATGCTGAGCTGTAAAAGGCTCAAGTCAACAGCTTCCAACATTGCCAGTTCTGCCAAAAACCCACTACTATTATGGAATATTGGACTATGTGTATGACTACTTTCTGTTAGTTCGATGAGAAGAAATATTTGTACCAATAGTGTATAGAAAAGTTATCACGCCTGCATCTTGTACTCGGAACAGCTACTGTGAAGACAACAATGTAAATTGTATTAATTATTGTGGTTGTCCTACTAATGTGTTGTGAAATTGTCCCATTGTTATTTCTTATTCAAAGTAAAAATAACAAATAAAATTTTTAAAAATTTAAAAAAAATAACTAGGACTGGAAATCTCATTCAATCCAGCTACCCCCCTACTGGGAATTTTCTCAAGAGAACTGAAAACATTATATCATAGTGATATCTCTGAACCTATGTCTATAGCAACACAATTTGTGGTAGCAAATCTTGGAAACAACCAAAGTGTCCATCACCTGAGGAAAGAATGAAAAAGATGTGCTTTAAAAAAAGAAAGAAAGAAAGAAAAATATGTGCTTTTATGCAATGGAGCATTACTCAACTATAAAGAATAATAAACTTGAAGCCTTCATATATAACTGGATGCAGGGCCTAGGGACATAGCTCAGTAGAATAATCACTTGCCTGGCAGGTGCAAGGGCCTGAGTTCAACACCCAGTTCAAAAAAAAAAAAAAAAAAAAAAGACATATAAATGAATGCAACCTGAAGATATACTAAATGAAATAAATCAGAGCCACATGTGTATCGTATAGTCTCCCTAGTGTAAGTACTCAAAAGAAGAAATAAAAATTTAAAGGTGTAACCCAGTTAAAATGGAAAGCAAGAACTTAAGGACTAAACAATGAAGAGAGAGCAAGGAGAAAAGTTAGGAAACCATACATTTATATACACAAGATGGTTAAGGCAGTGGTCCTAAGATTCTCCATAAGGTTTCTGAAACTAGCAGTTAATTAGTAGAATTCTCACTCTGACTAGCTCTATATGCTGATATCTGTGAACTAAGGAACTACACAGAAGATAACAATGTGTAGTACTAAAACCATGCTTGGAATAGCTATCATTCTGGTCTTCTAAATGTGTACTGCTTCTGATATCATGTCAATTATTGGTATACTCTCTCAAGTAAATGTGTTAAGAAAGGTAATAAAAGAGAACAAAAGACAAGAAAAAAGTAGAATAAATATAGATTAATCCCTTAAGAGTTTCCAACATCAATAACATGCATAATTAAGATTTTGACTACAATATTTACTTTTGTAAATATCCAAAAAAGCACAAGTATTTTCCTACTTCATTTCACTGTTTCATTCCACCAATATTTATTCCCAAATAATGTACTGGACTTTGGTGATACACAACCAAACAAGACTGACCCCATTCTCAGGAATGTCACCTCTGAGTAGATTATTGTAGGCCCTTTTCATGGTGCCAGTTATCAGGGACTCCTACAGTGAGCCGCCAGTATCCTACCAAGTGCCACAGTACACAACAGGAAGAAAGAGCAAGAGACAAATTAGGTGCAGCAGGGGTCTGGGATGACCAGTTTTTCTCAGGATTCAAAGGGCCATAAGGCGCCTAGAACCTTGGTATTTACTGATTGTCTCTGAGTCAGGGCCAATGGGTGAAGGGCATTGGGTGTTTCTGGGAACAGTAATGGTGGCTACTGTGGGCTAGGAGGAACAGCAAAGCATTCTTGCAAGAAGCACGCGACAGGGAGGCATTGCAGATGCTAAAGCTCCCCTGGTGCCTTATCATCTTCAGGTCTTACTTTGCCCCATGAGTGCCACAGCGGTCATTAGCCCTAGAGCTTCTGGCTGTGACCAAAAAGAAAAGGTGGTTTCCACGTTCCAACCTGTCTCAAAGAGCAGGACAAGAACAAACTTGGTTGACCCCTAGACTCAATTTAGAACTCGTGGTCCCCAACAGAAGATGGTAAGAAGTTAACAACCGTGAAGTATCATGTTATGAACACTGGAATGTCCTAGATCCTTTTTCAATGAGGGACTTACTACTTGTGTTAGTTACTTTTTGCTCGTTGCTGGGACAAATACCCGACACTCAAAATGAAGGAATTATTTAGCTCACAGTTCGTAGAGGTTTCAGTCCATATTCGGCTGGCCCAAGGCTGTCAGACCGAGTGAAGCAGAGAAAATTTCAAAGCCAAATACACCCAGGATCAAAGCACATCAGGCTCAGAGGTACACGATCTGCGTCGCAGCGACTGGGCACTTGGGGAAGCAGGCGTTCCAAATGTTCCTGAACCGGCCCCGGGAATCCTACCGCGCCAGTGCCCTGCAGTTCATAGAGGTTTCAGTCCATATTCGGCTGGCCCAAGGCTGAGTGGAGCAGGGCAGAGAGCATCCAGTTCATGGCAGCAGAACAACAACAAAATGGCAGCAGAGGCAGCCAGTCAATCAGGGCAGCAGAGCAGCAGCAACAGCTAGAGCTCCAGTCTGTCTCTCTGTCTCTCCTTATATTACATTCAGGCTCTCCGCCTTAGCTCCCGCCCTAGGCTACACCCATAATCCCAGAAGTACTTCCACCCATAATCCCATCAGTACTAAAACCCATAATCCCAGGGA
>PVJA010018093.1:0-40639 GCA_004027025.1 Myocastor coypus | reverse complement strand
AGATTCTTGCCTTGTCTGCTCTTCTGCTCTTCTGCCGTTTTTATGGAGTCACACTGGATCTAATTGTAGGTTGCGTATGCGTGAATGTCACAAACAGCAGATCATAGAGGTCAGGTTTATCTTTATGATGCTCCATTCAGTAGCTTCTGACGATAGTGTCAGGTGCCCAAGATGCCCAAAGGGAAAGTCGTGCCCGTGCAGCCCCAGTGTGGACTTATTACAAGCCAACGCACTGTCCTGCACATCCTGTGCATTAAATGGCACATATCTGGGCTGAAGTTTTAAGTACAAAAATGAGACAAAAAATAAAATATCTTTCTTCATACAGATATTTCAAAATTTTGTGTGATTTTTGTTGAGTTCCTCCCAAACTTAATCCCCATTCAAAGTTCAGGTGAAAGAACTGTGTAATTTTATTCACAGAGCAAGAGGAAGAGCTGCCCCGCAAGTTACTCTGCTGGGGCCTGCTCCCTGCAGCCTTGTGTCTACGAAAGGAGAAAGAGAACTCGGGAGCGTGGGCAACCCCAAGTCTCCAAAGCAGAATGTGCTTGGATTACCTGGAGAGGCAAAAGGCACGTTGAAGAAGGTGAGTGATGTGGACGAAATGGAACGTTCGCATCTGAAATCCAAGGGATGGTCTCTGCGTCTCTGTGTCCTGCAACAAGAGCCTCTTTTAGGCAACAACAGCAATAGTGGAGAGAAACTGGCTCTAGTTTATCCTCCCGCAGAGCTCAGCCCCCAGAGCTCATTCCTCCCAGCCGCTTTCCACGTGACAGGAAGAAAGCAAGGGAGTCCGTGTCAAGGGCTGCCTGGGGCTGGACAAGGTCTGCAGCCGTTCTCGCAGTTTCAAGAATCAATCAGTGTGTGAGCTTTTTAGACTTGTGTGCTGTCCTGGCAAGAAGGACAGCAGAGCATCTCCTTCATGCAGGAGCATCCTGGGCAGCCCAGAGGTGAAAACCACAGAATGAAAGGTGTCCTCGGAATCCAGTGCCTACTGAAAATGTTTCTTTGCTTGTGGAGCTAGCTTGGTAATCCAAGCGCATGCCTGGGCTCAGTTACTGATAATGCCTGCTGTAGCCACCCCAGAACCCCGGGCACACCCAGCTCGATAAGGTGACGCATGCCGGTAATCCCAGCACATGGAAGGCTGAGACAGGAGGATCACTATGAGTCTCAGGTGTGTAATGATACCCTGCCTCAGTCAATCTATAAATAAATAATCAAATAAACAAACAAATGAATAAAATTTATTTTGTAAAAATCAAACGATTCTTGAGGATTCAATGCTGCATTTTTTCTTTCTGACAAGCCCTCATTTTTACCTCGTGCTGGTCTTTTCTGCATGACGAGACTTTTACAAGTCAATTTAACTACAAGGTTTTGAGATTTTATGTGCTGCAGAACAAAACACAAATCGCCGAAAGTTATCTGCTTCTCAATGTCTGGCAACTAAACCCACAAGGTGGGAACCACTGGGCCTTCTCAGTCAGCTTTATGGCACTAGGCCATGCTCTGCCCTCTTGAGAGTTTGGCAGAGCAGAGGTCAGGGGATTTCCTTTTAAAATTTAGCCAAGCTAAAACATCTGATGTGCCTCAGCTTCACACTCAAAAGCCCCAGCCAAGTACTAGTGGAAGCCCTAGTTGTGCCTGAAGCCTGTGATATATACAAGCAGGCAGTCCTGAAACCTCGTTTCCGGGCGTAAGGAGGAGCCATATACTATTCTTGGTGCACGCCTCCAGAATCAGCAAAGAAGCGCAAACCTCCCCGGCTTCCCAGATCCGGGGGAGTGGACCTGTAGAAGCAGCGCCTCTCCGACGGAGCACCCAGCCAAGGTACGTTCCATTCTCTGTCTCTCATATAGCAAGATTATACTCTATTACTCGTTACTGTTTAGTTATTTGCCGTTATTCCTCTGAAACCATCATCAGAACTGTCTTGTGTACACTTATCCCCCTTTATTTCAGCACTGATTCACGTTTTCTACATAGCATCCCAATTATTGTATCTGTTAAGCAAATATTTCATTAGAACAATAAACTTAGTGCCATTGCTTGGATTTAGCCTAAGCCAGACCTCATGACCAAAGCAGATCTCGCCATATCCAACTGGGAAAATAATTGCCCAGCGTAGTGAATATAATCATACAAAATAAGTGAACTGGAAACTATTCAAAAAGCATTTTCAGTCTTTTTGAGGAAATGTCTCACTATGTAGTTGAGGATGCTCTTGATCTCATTTGGCAGCCCAGTCTGGACCCAAAGTGGCAATGATTCTCCTGCCTCAGCACTCTGAGGGCAGGGGCTCCAGGGGTGCTAAGCCATGTCTGGCTGAATGGGAGAAATCATAGCAAATCAGTCTATCAGATGGGTATGATTAATCAATAATCTCCACCTCCACAAACTCCACCTCAGTAAAATCTGCTTCTCTCAACTAATCGCAGGAGAGCTACTGTGAGAAACCTGCTTCAGCGTCACCTGTGGAGCCACTCACACCGTCTGTATGAGCACCCTCCCTGCCCTCCCTAAATGGTATTTATCTGCCCATGTGCCCCTCGTGGGCACAGTTCTGTACTGTGTCTTCCAAACCCGGTGAGCATTCCCTTGAACATGGAACGAGATTAATAGATCTTTTTAATGGATGGCAGTCTGACTGACTCTCTTAATTTAACTTTAGAGTGGCCTTGCATATTTGATCTCATTTCAGTACCCAATATGACATCCCTTGTAGGCCCCGGAATCATGGGCATACCTTGCTGGCCACCAAAACTGGGTATGGTGGCACACCCTTGTAAACCCCAGTTCAGGTGAAGCTGAGACGTGGGAAAAACTGTGAGTATAATCTATATAGTGAGACCCAAAGTGTCACAGATAGATTCTATGGGGAGTTCTATAAAATGGCCCTAGACACCATTGTTCTTTATACTTTGTTTCAACTCTTTCAAGAGTTTATATTCCTAGGATTATATTCATGAATATTCATGTGTTGGGGGTTATTAAGACCAGGTGTATTATTGGTCCCTATTAAAAGGAGCCACTTGGATTGTGAAGTCACTTAATCTCATCTCTCCAAAGTGACGGTCCTAGGTGCTGGAACATTCATCTGCAAAACAGATGATGAATTTCAAGCTGTGCCTCAGATCTCCCTGTCATGCACCTGCTCTCGGTACACCAGTCGCTTTCCCTCCCCAGAACTGTATGTGATAGACTGGCTTTGAACACAACCCAAAGGATGCTTGAATATTTTATATTCCAAAAACAGTATGATACCCATTTGAACTCACATATTGGTCCCAGCCATTAGTCTACCTGAATGCCTTTCATACAGTTTTTCAGATGTGGCTTCTGAGTATTGCAACGGGCTGAAACTCCCCGTCCAGCTAGCCCATCCTGGTTTGCGTCTGGTCCTAAAAGTGTGGACCTCTGAAACCTAACTGAGTGATACATTTCCTTATGTACCCATCTTCTTTCCCTTCTTATCCCTGGAGATGGAGGCCAGGGCCTTTGTACATAGCAAAGAGAATCATAGAAAACAGGTGAGTTGGAAACTGTATTAGAAAAAAAATTATTTTTAGTCTTTTTGAGGAAAATTGTCACTTCGTCGTTCAGCCTGGTTTTGATCTCACTTTGTAGCGCAGACTGGTCTTGGAGTTTCAGTGATTTTCCTGCCTCAGCATTCCAAAGGTTGAGACTATACACATGCTAAACTATGTCTGGATAAATTGGACAGATCTTACTAAATCGACCGATCAGTTGGGTGCAGTTGAATAATAATTTTCACGCCCACTAGATCATTAGTTTTGTTCTGTGCAACTAATCTCAGGAGAGCTATTATGCAGAACTGGGCTCCACTGCAGCTTGTGGGAGGAGCTTACAGCAGCCTATCAGCACCCTCCTTCAAATTCTGCCTGCCCCTGTGTTCCCAGTGTGCACGGTTCTCTACTGTGTCTTCCAACCTTAGGGGTCATTGCCTTGAACATGGAAAGCAACAGATTTCTAAACTGCACGACAGGCTGAATCAGTCTTCCTAGTTTCACCTTACAAGAGCCTTGCGTGCTTGCTGTCATTTCCACGCCCACTACCACATGCCATGCAGGGCCTGGAACCATGGGCCTGCCTTGCCGGCCACCAAAGCTGTACATGGTGGCACACTCCAGTCATCCATGCACCGGGAAGACTGAGACAGGATATCCTCCTGCTTAGTGAAACCTTATACCAAATCAATCAATCAATCAATATTTTAATAAATAGATAAATATTTTAATAAATGCATACATAAATAAATGTGTATTCACAAAAGACAACGTATTTGTGGAACAAGGAAGAATGATGAATTAGATGGCATGATGAAATCGCCCAGCATATTGAAAAGATGAGTGCGTAGTGCTCACATAGCAGCCTGGGATCAGAACCTCTACCGTGCGCTTCCAGACAAATCCATCACAGGAGCGGGTTCCTGGGAGGACCCCCCGGTAGGAGTCTTCCCGAGAAGATATAAAAACTGTCTGAGGGTTAAGAGGAAATACCAGGCTTTGCAAATGTTAATTGAAATAGGTTAGTGTGTGAGAGAGCGTTAACTGACTGACACCGGATAACACGAGCTTGGACCAGCAAAGTTCTAGGTGTGGCTGACTGGACTCACTGAAGACAGGCCTGCCTCAGGCGTAAGAGACAGCGACCAATGGGCGTGCTGCCTGAGTGGAATAAAAGGGAAATGAAGCAGGAAGGCCTCCTCCTCCCGCTCCTTCGGAGGAGCTCAGGCCCTCACCTTCCACTTGGAGGTGGTCTCGTGGCTTCCGGTGCAGACCCTTCATCCTTCCACAGCAGATCTTTCAGCCTGCTGGAAGGACTCTCCTGGGGCACCACGGGGAGCTCCGGAGATCCTGACTTCTCCATCTCCTGTGCACTGACCGTGCTTCTGCCATCTTCTCCTCTGGATTCTGCCGGTCACCACTGCAAGCAACCTTGGAAATCTACAGACGCGTACGGCTCACATTCGGTGTGTTTACACAAGATAGTTAGGATAGATAACCAGCTAGTTTCCCTTAGTTCACTGAGAAGAAAGGTTTGTACTAGCAGTGTTTAGACAAGATGTCATGTCTGCATCTTGTCCTCTGAATAATTACTACAAAGACAAGAATATGTAATGTATTAATTATTGTAACCATCCTACTAACCTGTTTGGAAGCTGTTTCATTGCTATTTTATCTTTTTCTTTCATAAAATGAACAAAAATGTTTTTAAAAAAAAGATGAAGAGTGTTTAAGGTTTGGAGTGTTAGAACATACTGCCAGCTGGTTTGTTTTGTTTTGTTTTAGGGAAGGCTCTACAGGGTATTCAGGGTCTCCCTACTAGATTGAACTTGTAGTGATTCTCCTGTTTGTAGCCTCCAAAGAGCTGGGATTATAGGTGTGTGCCACCATACCCTGTCTCAATTGCCATCTCACTGTGCCCCAGGATGCAGGACCGGCACAGCAGGCCTGAGGATCATATCCCTGGCCCCCGTGCCTGCTTGCAGGTGCTTTAATCTGTTGAGCTGTTTGGCCAGCCCATCCTGCTAGCTTTTAAATGGTTCAGAACTTAGTGAGCTAAATAATTTTTTTTTCTTTTCTATTTTTGTAGAACTAGGGATCAAACTCAGGACCTTGCACTTGCCAGGCATGCACTTGTGCCCCTGAGCTATCTCCCCAGCCCTGAGCTAAGTAAATTCTTGATAAAAAACAAACACAAACAAACAAATGAAGACACTTTAGTTGTAATATTTAGTTATATTATTAATATCAGAATGACTATACCATATTAACCCTAAATATATCAACTGTAGAGCTGGGCGTGGTGGCGCACACCTGTAATCCCAGCACTCAGGCGGCTGAGGCATCGGCGTGAGTTCGAGACCAGCCTGGGCTACAACAGTGAGCTCAAGGCCAGCCTGAACTGCATAGTGAGACTCTGTCTCAAAAAGACAAAAAAATAAAAAACGTCAACTGTTAAGTAGGAATCTAACAGTTGACAAATTAAAATAAAGTCTCCCACCTTGCTCACTGTTGTTTTGGCCTCCTGCACAACCAACCTGCTTGCTGTCCCCAAGAATCTCCTTGCATCAGGATGCCCGATCTGTTCTACTTGTGTTTGAAATGAAACAAATTGGTAAAATCTTGAGAATGATTAGCATTATTATTAAGAGTAAGTGGATAAAAACGAATATGTACTCTCTCTGTTGCCACAGTTGCCGCTACTCCTCCGGTTTGCTTGTGATCTCTCCCACCACCACGAACGGCTGCCCTTGACCATGTGCCGGTCTGCCTTGAGCTAGCTGAGTATGGACTGAAACTTCCAGTGACTGGGACCCTCATCCAGAGCTTGCCAGAGGCCAGAGGCTGCAAGAAGACGGGGGAAGAGTTTTCCTCACAGGAGAAAAGGCCAATGCGGCACTACAATGTTATCCAAGAGCGAATACAGTTCCTGAAGAAATCAGACAGGGCAATACTGCAAGTGAGTGCAACGGAGATACTTGTGCATTTGAAGACTCCAGAGAAGCTTTTGAAAACAATGGACAATCTGAGGAGCGACAGAGAACATGGTACTACACAGAAGCACCCCGACGGGGGAGTCTCGAAGGCCAGGACTAGTTCGGATTTCTCCGTCCTGCTAATCGTGGGCCTCTTCCTTCTCCTCCTGGGCATTCTCTATATGTGGAGATATTTCCTTAGAAAAAGAGCTCTCAGACAAACAGTGCTGGAAAGACACGTTTCTTTCCTCCACCGGGATATTATCCCTCCTCTTCCTCCTGCACAAGGTGAAGCACGTGACAGCAGCAGATTTTCTCCAGGTTTTCTGGAATATGTAGTTGGGCATTCAGATTCTGTCTCCCCTCGCCCGTCCAACTGTAATCCACCACCATCCTATGAGGAAGCCACTGGCCAAGTGCACCCGCGAAGAAATGAAACCGCTCCTCCTTCAGGTCCACCGCCGGGATATGAAGACACAATCAGCGCCAGGCCAGCCAGTGCCATTCCTGTGGCGTCTGCGGTCACCTCCACCTAGGGAACTGACAAGCTTCCTCTTACTCTAAGCGTTTTTCAAATACCAATTAAAGAACTTTCTAGTACTTTAGCACTACAGGAACGCACGTTGACTTATTTTATGACCCTGTCCTAACAAGCCACTCCACGCTCACTGGTCTGATGTTCTTTAGTTTTGCTCCCCACTGTGAAATCATTATACATGCTCGTTTTTGCTCGGGAAGACCCAGCAGTGGGGGTATTCATCTGATGATATACACGTCCACACGCTACATGTGTAACTGTCCTAAAAATGCACTAACTTCCATCTAAGTCACTTGGAAGAAGAGCGGTACTCACAAAAAAATTACGAGTTAAAAAAGGCGTTAGCAATGTACGCAGTAGCTAGAAAGCCACACGCTACAGAATTTTGCAAAAAGGATGTACTCGACATAGTGTCTAATGTTTGTGAGCTGTTGTTAACGTCTGGTCTCTTCATCTTCCTTAAAGAGAGGAAAAGAAAGTGGGGAGCCGTTCTTGACATCAGCAATAGAAAGCAAGCACGTACTCCCAGTGAAGGCTAAATTACAGCATGTAGCGAGGGAATCACTGGACAGGTATGAGGGATGCTTCACTTTACACCAGGGCGTTTTTTCCTCACTGACTAACACCTGCCTCCCCCCAAATGCAACACTTTGGCTGGCTTAGCATCTCTCAGTGTCTCATGCTGTTCCTACTAATGTCTTGTGGAGAGGATTTCTGGCAATAGAATAATTTCTAAGCGGATGCGTGTATTTAATAATAAGCAGTAGATACATATTACTCTTTTGTTCCGGGGTACGTCCTCTCATTCCATCCCCTCTCACTCTACCGCCCAGGCTCTTTCCTCCCACCACAGAATCTGCAGTGACCCAAGATTTTAGTTAGAAAAAAAAACCTCAGATACTGTTTTCTCAAAATCTTTGCTGAGGATATTTTTGTAGGAGACAATTTTCCATTACATTATGTGCTGTGAATTTTTTTTTTTCTTTTCAGTTGGTAGACAAAGATTGTAAAGAGTGTGCTATGGCAGATGGACACTAAATCTAGTTATAGTCACACATAGATTTCCCTATTGTTGCTCTTTCATTTTGAATTTTAATCAAGCATTTTAAAAATATAGCATTTTTGGTTTTTCTTTGGGGCCGAAGGAAGGGACCCTGCATGAACTCCCAATATAAACTCACATACAACAGGGAAAATAGGATCAAATGAGGTATTTTGTGTGCAAGTAATTTGTAAAATGCTAAGGGCTATTCAAATGTGCGATTCTTGTGCTATTATTGTGCTACACAGAAAATTTTCTCCTTGTTCCTGCAAAATTGAGGGTAGCTTTCACATAGTGAAAAATGGATCAGGCTTCTCTGTCCGCGGCTACTGCCTTTGCTAATCTGAGTGGCTGGGCTCTCACGTAATCCCTGCAATTCACTAATCTGCATCCAGTCTATACTGATTTTGATGACTGCAAACACAGTGAAGAAAATGTGGAAGAGAGCCCAGAGGACAAGTGGGGATAATGGGTGTCACAGACTCCTATGTCTGTACCTTGGCAACGACCTCAGAAACGACAAGGTTATTGTGAATTATGACATACATAATTAACAGTTTAAATTCCTCATACTGGATTTCCTGCTGCTTCATACAGACACCTGAATTACAGTATAAGAATGAATGCAGCTGGGCATGGTGGCACATGCCTGTAATCCCAGCACTTGGGAGGCTGAGGCAGGAGGATTGGTGTGAGTTCGAGACCAGCCTGGGCTACAAAAGTGAGCTCAAGGCCAGCCTGAACTGCAGAGCAAGACCCTGTCTCAAAAAAACAAAAACAAAAATAAAACCAGAATGAATGCTGACTGTGGAGGACCACCTGAGCAGCTCTCCTTGAAGGAAGAGTGACTCTATTTTGATTGAGTCTGGCCCTATTTCCTTGTATTGATACATACAGAGCTACCTAGGACTTCTGTTTATCCTTTCAATTGGCCTTAAGCAATGCTTATTGGTCTGACTGAGGTGCTGGTGATAGTCTTTGAAGGTGGCATACATGTTGCCCTGGTAACCTACACCTGCTGCTCCTTAATGTGAGCCAGGTTGAGACAGGAAGAAGAGCTAAAGCTCCGCACTGCCAGCTGGGAAGGAGCCTCGAGACAGGGGCTATGACTTCCTGGGGCTCGAAAGACTACATCAAGTCGGAAGCACCAGACTGCCCAAAACATTAGCTACTATCTCAATAGCCTTATGCAGATTCCTCTCTCTGCATATCCTCTGCATATGGCGCAGGTAAATGCAGGCCCCCCACCTAGCTCAGCTCACGGTGCTCACCTACCTCCCACAATTCTCAGTCATTCCTCCTCAAGCCACTCCTCCATTGAATAAAGCCAGGTGAGGCCTTGGGTCACTCTCTTTGTTCCAGAGAATCATCTTTGTGGCTGGACTTAGGGCCCCTTGGCTCCCCAATAATTATAAACATGTTTTAGTGTCTTTAGTTTTGCTGTGGGTTGCATGGAAAGTGACAGATTGAAATTACCTCAGTGAGATTCTAACAATGTAACTTTAGGACTGAAAATACTGACTTCTCAGATAAAAATGAGGACCTAGGAGGTCCTACACTGACCTTTGAAACAAGAGCTAAATCTTTAATTGATTAGATTTTTTAGATTATTGGTTGGAGATAATACCACTTCTTAGAAATAGTTACGTCAACCACACATGTCTTAAGAGCTTTGGCATGATAATGAAAATAAACAAAATATACTTTCTTCAAGAAACACTGTCTTATTTGTTTTGCTTGGATACAGGTTTTATATTTTTAAAATCCCTTTTGCTACACAATCTGGTTTTAAAAACTGAATTCTTAAACATTTGTTATCATTATGAGGCTTACCTGAAAAAATACTTTCATGATTTTTGCCTTTCTTATCTAACTGATACTGCATTCACCTTTGATCATTTGTAATCAAGGTTTATTTTTGCATAAATAGATTTGGTTCCTTTCCTGAGCAGTAACAGGAGACAATCAGTATGTATTTAAACAAAAGAAAAGGCTCAATGGTTTGTCAACAGGGTGATTTACAAACCTCCACGTGAAGTGGCTGTCTGGAATCCTAGAGCGGATACACTTATGCTTCCCTACCTTAAATGTTCCAATAAATTTTATTTTCTTAAAGTCAGTAAAATGATTTTTGTTTTTCTGCCTGATGATTACAAATGGAGATTTTGTGCGTTTGTTTTATTATCAGTCATGACTCTTGAAGACGGATCTGATCCAATAATTGGTGAGATCGCTTGAACCTGGTTCTCCATAAAGAGCATGTATTTTATTATAGTGTTTCACACTTTTAAATGTTTGGTTTACATTAAATTATGGAATGTAGGCCTGGCAGGATTGCTCAGTGGTCTAAAGCACCTGCTTAGGAAAGCATAGGCGGCTGCAGGGACCGCGATTCGATCCGCGGCACCACATGCTGCGCCAGCCCTGCCCTCAGGGCAGGCTGAGCCGGCCATAAAAATAAATAAACAAACAAAAGTTCTGAAACAAGAAAAAAAATAAATTATGGAATGTAAGAAACATATATATATATATATATATTATATATTATATATATATATATATATATATGAACATTGTGCCATTTAATATAAATTTGTATTTCATTAAAATAAAAGAATTTAAATTCAATTTTTATTAGGGACATACTATGTTTTATACGTGAAAAATGCTTACTAATTTTTCTTAGTTTTGGGGAAACAACACAATTTATAAAAACTCCCTCACATACATAAAAAGTGGTGTAAATGAATGGGAGGTAGGTGAATTAATGAAGCCACGATGAGCACGAAAGGATCGCAAAGATTTTAGCTGCAACTCAAGGAAAGTGATAGACTGAGCGCGGCACTCAGTGCGTCTTCCTCAGCAGCTCGCATGTGTGCTCTCTTAGAGTGGCACTGTCTTAATTTTTTGTAGCAGTAACTGACAGCAAAATCGTGACACACGCGTTCTGGCCCTTTGTGAACCAGGAGAATTAAGGATGAAATTGGCAGGACGGGTGTCACTGGCCAACATCTCCAGGTGCAGGGATGACTCATGCTTATTTATTTCCATAGGAAGCATGTGACCGTGATGGACACTCTTCCTGGAGGGAAGCAGCCCCCTGTCCCCATTGTCATATGGCAGGAGGCCCTGGGGGAATGGGAAGCGGATGCAGACCATGGCTGGAGGTGCTGCGCACCAAATGAAGACTGAAAACCTTGCTTATCTGAAGAAGAAAACTAAACACTACTTCCTGGCAGCTCAGAGTTTTGGAGAGCCAACTGACTAAGGAACAGAAGTGAAAGAGAAAAATTGCAAAGCTAAGGATGTCGGGGGCTCTGGTATCAAATGGAGAAGAATCCTACGAGTCCACAGCATCCAATTTTGATTACTAAAATGAGCTTGCATAGTCTCCGCTCAATCCAGAGTTCAAGAGAATGTCAAAGATTGTAAAGAAGCATGATAACTTTACACCTGAACATGGAAATATTTTTTTTCAACCAAAAGTGTTCCAATTTATTTTTTCACATTAGTTTATAAGGCAATTATTCCTAAGCATAACTTCAGCAGCTTGTACTTTTTTCAAATATTTGTCAATTTGGCAATATGTTGACAGAATATATTTTTTTGGGGGGTGGGGTTTCAGGGGATTGAACTGAGGACCGCATACTTGCTAGGCAGGTACTGTGCCACTGAACTAAAGCCCTGGAAACTGCCAGAATCTTTAGATATTTATTATTTTTATTAGACATAAGCTGAAATTGTTCTGCTACGTGGTTATTGTGAGCACCAGCATTCCTGCATAAAAGCAAGGGAGGGGGAAGGTCAAAAAGGCCTGGGGAACCTAGGCCTGGTCATATGGCCAGACCTCTGCTTACATCCCTTTTTGCCTTTGAAATTGCATTGTTTGAATCAGGTTCATATGAGTCTGCATATAACTCCACTGCTGTTTGGTCTTTCCACCAAGGTGCCAGACTACAAATAACACAGCAGACCGATTTCAAACAACGGTAATTTTATGTTCACTCCAACGTGTGCGCTCTCATAGGGATTGAGTTGGTCTAACGCACTGCACTGACCGGTTGATCCCATTTGTACGCCTGCTTATCAAGTTATACACAACGCAAGGTAAGATGTGTGTCACAGCAATAAAAGGACTATCAGGAAGATGTAGAAGAGCTCGTGCTGACGTGAGATATTCGGCGCTCTGTGGCGCTGTCATTTGTCCGTGTCTACAGAACCTGAGGCCTGTGTGCTGGTCGGAGGCTGCCCTGCTGGAGCATGGCTCACAGACTTGTGGGAGAGTGCTGGGGCTGGAGGCAGAGGTGGAGTTGGACTCCAGCACAGGACGCGTGCTGGGTGCTTTTCTCCAAGGTGCCACATCCCACAGTGGCGGCCACAAGGAGAGGCCAGCTCCAGTTAAGGCACAAGCATCCCCCCACTCGCTCCTTACCAGGGGATTGGGTCACTCCCCTCCACCAGTCACAGATGACTTCCGTGGCTCTTCAGCCTTTTCCCTTACAGTCTCTGGTATTTTCTGCCAAATATAACTCTGTGTTTTTGTACAGTTGCTTCTTTGCCTCTCCATAAAATTCCAGGAGGACATTCATCGAGGGATTTACTCTGACGTCTCTGAAATGAGAAGAGGGGATGCAGGAATATTCTTTCTCCAAATATGCGATGAATCCCAAGTGCACACCAGACCTCATGGTCACCCACCTGCTGTCAAAGCACCAATAGGTATCCTGCCCTGTAATTGTACGGGATAGATTGGCTTTCAACACAGCCCTAAAAATACTTTATTTTCAAATAAGATACAACGCTCATTTTTTGCTTCTGTATGGGTCCTGGTCATCGGGCTACTTGAATGACTTTCCTACAGTTTTCAGACATGGTATCCTTAAATATCATGGCTGGCTCAAGCTCCCAATCCTCCCAGCACATCCTAATTTGTATCCCACACTGAAGGCATGGGCCTCTTCAACCTAATTGACTTTTATGCTTTTTCTTGTATGCTATATACTCATTTTGTTTCCTTTTTTGGTCCTGGATATGGAAGCCATGGCCTTTATGCCATTTGCATGATAACCCTTGTTTTATTTCTTTACATAAAAGCAATATTGTACCAAGTCTTTTTTTTTTTTTTTTTTGTCTTTTTTTTGAGACAGGGTCTCGCTATGCAGTTGAGGCTGGTCCTGAGCTCCCTTTTGTAGCCCAGGCTGGTCTCGAACTCGCACCGATCCTCCTGCCTCAGCCTCCCGAGTGCTGGGATTACAGGCGTGCGCCACTGTACCAAGTCTTAAAGAGGCTGAGATTCGACTCTCAATTGGCCACTTTTGCTTTTGTCTCTGAGCAAGCCTTGTTTACAAGAGTTAGCAACCACCTCCACGACCACTTAATATCAACATGATCATTTGTACTTATTGAACTGTTGAACTTAACTCAATGTGCTGCAAGACACATTTGGCCTGCTCTCATTTCCTTTTAGTACAGGTCAAGTGATCAGTAATATTCCATGTTACTGTGCTTATGTTGGCAAACACAATGCCACATGCCCATCTATATATTCCAGGCTATGTTCAAGAGTCCCCTGGGCTCTTTCCCCTCACATCTTCCATCTATCAAGGACTCTGACCAGAAGCCATATGTCTTGCAATGCCAACAGCCAAATGGCCAAAACTTTGTTGCTACTTAATGTCTGGGCAAACTAAATCCACAAGGTGACAGTTGCTGGCACTTCTCAACCCACCTTACATCACTACACTGGAACACTTCTCTCTTGAGATGTTGGTAGAGGAGAGGATGGAAAGTCTCTCTTTAAACATGTGCCAAGCTTAGGCCGGGCGTGGTGGCGCACGCCTGTAATCCCAGCACTTGGGAGGCTGAGGCAGGAGGATCGGTGTGAGTTCGAGACCAGCCTGGGTTACAAAAGTGAGCTAAAGGCCAGCCTGAACTGCATAGTGAGACCCTGTCTCAAAAAGACAAAAAAAAAAAAAAAATAAAATAAACATGTGCCAAGCTAAAACCTGTGATTTTACCAGGTAAACTTCAAAAACACCAGCCAAGAGTGCTAATGGAAGCCCACAGCTGTGCCTGAAGCCTGTGAGGTAAACTGTGGGGCAGCCCTAGAACTTAGCTTCCAGGCACCAGGTCTGGTTCTCATGCACACTTCCAGGATGGGCAAAGAGTAAGAAGCCCAATCCTCCCCAAGCTTTCTAGGTTCCAGGGCCATAGATCTGTATAAGAAAAGTCTCTCCAATGGACCAGAAACGCCCAGCCTAGGAGGCTATCTTTGGCCTTCAGGATCTACACAAGATTGATTTTGTCCAGCCCTACATCATTCTTGACTATAAATTTCTTCACCCACAGTCCATTCTAGATTAAAGCCCTGTTCGTTCCATCCCCTAACTCTCATATATCAACTTTATTGCTCATTATTATTTAGTTAATTACATATATTCTTCTGAAACGATCATTAGAACTGTTATTTTTGCACTTATATCATTTTTATTTCAGTATTAACTTATGTTTGCTACATGGTAACCCAATCCACATTTCTGTTACACAAATATTTCCTTAGAACAATCAAATTTAGTACAATGTCTAGGAACAAGCCTAGGGCAGCCCCCATAACCAGAGCAGATCCTAGGAGATCCAACCAGGAAAACGATCCCACATCAGAGCAAACAGAATCAGAAAACATGTGAATTGGAAACTCAAAAAAAAATTATTTTAGTTTTTTTTTGTTTTTGTTTTTGTTTTGTTTTGGTTTGGTTTGGGTTTTTGTTGTTGTTTTTGTTTTTGAGGACAGATCTCACTATGCATTTTACCCTGGGCTTGATTTCACTTGGCAGCATGGACTGATCTTGAGGTTGCACTGATTCTCCTGCCTCAGCGTTCTGAGGCCTGGGAGCCCAGGCCTGCTCTACCATGTCTGACTGAATTGGATAAATTGTGGCAAATCGACCTATCAATTGGCTAGGCTTAAATAATACAAGCTCATTAGCTTTGTGTCTCTCAACTAATGTCAGGAGACCTACTATGTGGAAGTCTGCTTTGGTGTGGCCTGTGAGCCAGCCCATAGCTTCCATGTGAGCGTGTTCCCTCACATTTTACTTGAGTGTCCAAGTGCTCCCAATGTCTATGGTTCTCTAGTATGTCTTCCAAATCTAGAAGGAATTTCCTAGAACGCAGAAAACAATAAAGAGATATTTGAAAGGCATGATAGACTGATTGAGTTTTTGTAATTTAGCTTGACAGTGGCCTTGTTTAGTTCGTCTCATTTGGATACCCAGTACAGCAGGCCATGCAGGACCCAGAGCCCTCACATTCAGTGCTGGCAACTGAAACCAGGTGTGGTGGTGGAGGCCTGTAACCCCAGCACTGGAGAAATGGAGACAGGAGGGTCACCATGAGTCTGATCTGCATAGCAAGACTTTGTACCAAATAAATAAATAAATATTTTTAAAGACAAAAATTGTTTATTCACCAAGACTTAATGTATTTGTGGATCAAGAAATAATGCTTAATTACAAACAAGTAATGGACTCTCCTTGTATATATAAAAGACCTATGAGTAGTGATCACACAACAGGCAGGAAGGGTTCAGAATCTTCACCGTGTGCTTCCAGATGAAGTCATAAAAGAGGAGGGTCCTCTGCAGGACTCACCTGTAAGAGTCTTCAAGAAGAGATAAAAAGTGTCCGAGGGTCAAGAGAAGTATCAGGCTTTGTAAGTATTAAGTTAAATCATTCTCCGCGTGTGAGAGAGTAAACTGACTGATGTTGAGTAACAGAGCCCCTCTGACTTGGACTAGCAAAGTCCTGGGTGTGGCTGACTGCATTCATATAGTCAGAGGACCTGCCCCAAGGGTGAGTGATGCTGACCAATCGGTTTGCTGCCTGAGTGGAACAAAAGGGAAATGAAGGAAGGAACGAAGTCTCACTTTGGCTTCTTCAGAGGAGCCACAGTCTTTGTCTTCCACCCGGACATCATTCCTGGGCTTTTAGAGCAGACCCTCCATCCTCCTATGGCAGATCTTTCAGCCTGAGTTAAGGATTTGCATGGGGCACAATGGTGAGCTCCGGGCTTGCACTGGATCTTCCATCTCCAGCACACAGAAGAAGATCCTTCTGCTCTCTTCCCCTGTGGACTCTGTGGGCCACTGCTGTAAGTGACCTCTTTTTTCTTTTCTTTTCTTTTCTTTCTTTTTTTTTTTTTTTAGAGCTGGGGATTGGGGATTGAACTCAGGCCTTTGCACTGCCAGGCAAGTGCTGATTCTACTGAGTGACCTCCCCAGTCCCTTGTAAGTGATCTTGTAAATCCTACATATTTGTGTACCTCACACTCAGTCTGTTTCTCTGGTGAGAACTGATCTGCAGTGTGTTATCACTGACAGGAAGATGTGCAGGGGTTCAGGTTGGGAGTGTGGGGAGAATATATCACTAGTTTTCAAATGGTTCAGAACTTTGGGAGCTTAGGAAATTCTTGGTAGGGGTAAAGCAGAAGAAACTGCAGCAACAATACAGAGTTATATTAATAATATTAGAAATACTGTACCATATTAACCCTGAAGGTTATATATCAACTTTATAAAATTTGAGGCAAGATCCATGCAGAATATGTTATGATGTTATTTCAAAGTTATAAGATTTTATCATATTAACATATATTCTAGAAGTGTTTGAAATTAGACAAATTGGTTAAAACAAGAAATATTAGTTATGAAGATTATATGGGTATATGTATGTGTATATTTGTTGACATTCTCATTGGATATAAATATATTTTATTAAAAATAAAATAAAACTCTATTTTCATGAGGGATATACTATTATTAATAAGTAAATAGTATTTACCAATTTTTGTTGCTTTCAGTGAGACAATACCATTTATAGAGGCTTTTTCACATATATGTAAAGTGGCATAAGTGAATGTAAGGTAGGTGAATTATAGATCCCATGATGAGTGCAAGAGAGTTGTGAAGATTTTAGCTATCGCACAAGTAAAATATTCGATTGGGCAAGGAACTTCACGCATGTTCCCCAGGTAATGTGCATGTTTACTTTGTCAAAACAGCATTATCTTAAATTATCATGACAGTATATGGCAGGTAAATGGTGACACACGTAGTTCTGTCAGGTTTTTTTTTTTTCTTTTATCTTTTTATTTGGTACAGGGCCTTCCTGCCCAGCTCAGATGCACAGTGATCTTCCCATCTTACCCTCCTGAGAGCTGAGATTTCAGGTATGTGCGACTGTGCCTGGTTTAGTGGGCTGACTCTGCGTGGCGCCCACAAGGCCTGCAGTACTGGGAGTTGGACCTGGGCCCATGTGCTTGCCAGGCACGTGATTAGGCTGCAAGGCTATCTCCGTGGCCTGCTGGCAATTTCTGAAGCAGGAGAATTAAGAGTGAATTTGGCAGGATGGGTGCTGCTGAGCAACCTCTCCAGGTACAGGAATGACTTGTATTGATTCAGCTCCTTGTGAAACATCTGACTATGGCTGGTGTCTATTCCTGGACAGGAAGGACCAACTGTCTCAGTTGCCACAGGGAGAGTGTCACTGGGGGAGTAGGGTGGAGAATGCTTTTGGAGACCATTGCTGAAGAGTGGTGCACGTTAATAAAGGCCGGAAAATGCTACCATGTCAATGTAAAGAAGGAAACTTAACCTGCTGCTAGATGGCTCCAGGGTTGCCCAAGTTAACTGACTGAGGGAGTTCAATGAGTAATAGAAGAGAAAGAGAAGACTTCAAAGCTAAGGAGGTCAGGGGCTCTCGTCTCAAGTGAATAAGAGTCCTCCAAGTCCAGAGCATCCCATTTTTATTAATAAAATAAGATAATGTAGCCTTCACCCAATCCAGGGTACAAGACAATATAAATGATGGACAAGGAATATGATCACTTTACACCTAGATATGGTACTATCTTTCTTTAGCCCTGAGCTGACATTGTTCTGTTGCATGGGTATTATGAGCCCCAGCGTTCTTGCACACAAGACAGGGGGCAGCCTTCCACCCACTCTCCCAGCCTCAGGGAGTCTCAACAAGGCCCAGGGCGCTGGGCCTGACCACATAGTCTGGTCTCTTACATCATCCCATTTTGTTTTTGTAATTGCAATAGTTGAATCACAGTCAGATGAGGCTACACATCTCTTCAGTGATTTTTGGCCTTCCCTACAAACAGCAGAGCAGATTGATTATAAAGAACAATAACTTTACGTGCATTCCAACATGTGCGCCTATATAGGGAACTGATCTAACACACTGACAAACTGATCCCATCCTTATGCCTGCTTATGGAATTATATGCCGTGCAGGCTTCGATAGTTATCACAGAAGTAAAAACAACTATCAGGAAGATGTGGAAGGTGCTGTGTGGACACCAAATACTGCGCGTCCTGTGTGGTCCTCACTTGCCTACGTCATCGGCCTAGCTGTCGGTTTGCTGGCCAGAGGCTGCTGCCCTGCAACACTGTTCAGAGACCTTTGGGAGAGTGCTCGGGCTGGAGAGAAAAGTGGAATCCGACTCCACCCCTAGTGCATGAGCTGGGTGATTTCCTCCATGGTGTCACATCCCACAGTGGTATTTGGTACAGGATCTCACCATGCAGCTCAGACTCATAGCAGTTTTCCTGTTTTCAGCACCCCAGCCCTGGGATTACAGGCATGTGCCACCATGCCTAGATTCAGGGGCAGAGCCGGAGTGGCAAAGCAAGCACTTAGTCCACTGAGCTATCTTGCCGCACAGACTCAGTTGGATTCTACGAAGATGTACATAAAATGACCTTGCACACCACTTTTCTTTACATTTTGCTTCAATGCTTTCAAGAGTTTATATTGCATAGAATTGTGTATGTGAATCAGACATTGGGGATTATTAAGACTGGGGTGTGTTATCGGTCCCAGCAGAAAGCAGCCATTTGCAGTTTTTTTCATACAGAGAAACATACACTTCCCTTTCATCTTGGGAGAGATCTTGAGGAGGACAAGGGGCCTGGAGTCCTCTTTGATGGCAGTACATTTTCTTTTGACTGGGCCAAAGAACTCTGCATAGCCCTAGTACATGAAGGTCCCACAATCACGCGCAGCACTGCCCATGCCGGAAACATCTCAGGAGAGACAGTGGCGCTTGTCAGGGGAATCGCTTAAGATTTTCCTCTACCTTATCCCAATAGCATTATCTAACACACTCACTTGGGCGAAAGGACCACATTTAATAATTATTTTTCTAATGATCTTGCAAAAAAAAAAAATGAGTGCTATCCTGTGCTTCTCCCTGTTTTAAGAACATTTTAGACCACTGTATGTGGATCTATCCTTTAGCAGGCAAGTTATCCCCTATATTTCTGGTATGAAGATTTCCCAGAGCTATTTACTTTGCCTTTTGCAGGCCAACCTTTGGATCCTTCTCCCGGGGTGGCAGCCTGCAAGCTGAACTGAGAACACATCAAGGGATAAAGAGAAAGCGCCAGATTTCTGAGCAAGGAGTCCAGGGCTCTCCAGTCTGAAGAAGACAGGGAGAACAAGGAGTCTGGAAGGTCATTTTTTTATTAGCAAAATGAGAAAAGTTTGAAATCTTCTAAGCCAAGTTTAAAAAATATGAGAGATGAACAAGGAACATGGTAACTTTACAGCAGGGTATGGAATGGACTCTCCATAGTTTAACCATGGGTTGAGGTCCTGCCCTGAGTGTGGTGAGCAGCAGACTCCTGCTCACAGACAAAGCAGGAAGCAGCCTTCCAAACCTCCTCTTATTTCCAGGAAAGATGCACAAGGTCTTGGTCTCTGTGGCTGATCACCAGCCTGGCCTCCTCCAATAGGTTCCTGCTTTTTCCAAAAGCACTAAGGGATTTATATATATACATATATATATATATATATATATATATATATATATATATATATATACACACACACACACACACACACACACACACACATATATATATATATATATATATATATATATATATATTTTTTTTTTTTTTTTTTTTTTTTTTTTTTTTTTTTTGTATTATGGCCGGCTCAGCCTGCCCTGCAGGTGGGGCTGGCACAGCATGTGGTGCCAGGGATCAAACTGCGGTCCTCGTGGTTGCCTAAGTTTGCTAAGCAGGTGCTTTAGATCACTGAACCATCTTGCCAGCCCTAGCACTAAGGTATTTATAATGTGTACTGAAAGGCCACAATACCTGTCAAGCTTGTGACTGCATGAGATCTATGTCCTTAACTGTAAAGTGACTGCGTTTATAACATGTATTAATAGCTACAAGCACATATTCAAGGTTTTACTTTAGAAAACTGAAGAGATTTGTGCCTGTTTTTGCCCAAGTGCACCTACATTTTTTCTGTTGCTTGGAGCTAGGTTCACATTCCCATGCATGTTGGGGACTTTCAGAGATGAGTTTACAGCTTGTGCACAGAGTGAGAACGCATGGCTTCTTTTTCTCTCCACAGATTTAGTGCTTAGTTTTTATCCTATGAGAAAATCTGCCCTGGTAGACAACTGACAACTGTCTAAATGGCAGAGCATCCCCAGGTGAGTATGAATGTGCTTTTATAGTAAAATACTAAATTTATTAGAGTAGACAGGATGTCCTAAATACATGTAGGAGAAATAACAGCATCTAAATTCAGGGCAAATTTCTCTTCACATTGAGTTTATTATCTATGAACATAAGTAGTTCATTCGTATCTAACTTACATACATATATTTGCATCCATGAGTCAGTGTGCTTTTGAGTATGTGTACAAGTCCACATTATGGCTTTATATTCAGAGCAGACAGGTAACAGCTAAGATACTTTCTACTTCTTTTAGACTCTGACCTTTGGGGGAAACATTGGCCTCACTACCTGTGGTATTTACTGTGGTTTTTTTCTTTTCTTTTTTTTTTTTTTTTTTTTTGTCTTTTTAAGACAGGGTCTCGCTATGCAGTTCAGGCTGGCCTTGAGCTCACTTTTGTAGCCCAGGCTGGTCTCGAACTCGCACTGATCCTCCTGCCTCAGCCTCCCGAGTGCTAGGATTACAGGCATGAGCCACCACACTCGGCTTACTGTGGTATTTTTAGCCCTGCCCTGGACGCAAAGCACGGCTATGTGTGAGAAGTGGATCGTGGAGGTGAACGCAGTGGTGGGAAAGTCACTGAGCGCAGTCAGCTATGAGATAAAGATTATAAAGCTATGCCTGTCCACTGAGGAAGAATGATGTCAGAAGTGTAGGAAGAGTTAAGGTCATAAATCACTTATAATCAGTTTAAAATTAACAAATTAGAGAGCAGATACTTGAGTGTTCATAAAATAACACTTGAAAACTTGTACTTAAAGTAACGGTTGTTAATCTTACCAAATAGTATCTGACAACTTTTCATATTTGATGCTGTGTTATTTTTGCATATTATTACTAATTTAACTGAGGCTGGATATTCACAAGCACAGTAGGTGACTAACTAGAAATAAAACAAAAATGCTTGAAGTTCCTTTGAAGGATTTATTGCATGCTGGACATACAACACCCAACTGAAAGCTTCTCTTACATATGGACAAAGAAATAGCCACCATATGTGAGACCTTCAACAATAATAGATGTTTCAGGGCTTGGGACATAGCTTAGGGGTCAAAGAACCTTCCTGGAAAGCCCAAAGACCCAGGATGAATCTCTGGTAAAATAGTCCATACTGTCCCCTGAAATCCTGGGCACATAGTGCCAGCCACCAAAAATCAGTGGGGTGGCACATGTGTGTACTCTCAGCATTGGGGTGGCTGAGACGGCAGGGTCACTATGAGTCCTAGCTGCACAGTGAGAGCCCATGTCAAGTGAATAAATGACTAAACCATTAACAAAATAAACTTTACAATGTTCAGTGGTTTCATAAAAATACTGAGAATAGTTATAACTCAGAAAAGTTGGGACTGAGATACATTAGAGTGTAGTAGTCAAAAAAGATTGTGGGTATTTCTGCTTCACTGCTGTCCCCAGCCTCACCTAGCAAAGTGGAGTCATTTCTGGTGCAGAGAGAGAATGCATCCTCAGATAGAAATAGTCCTGCAGCTCATCGAGTTTTCATGGATGGGGGTGTTGCCTCCTAGGCTCTGTGCACTTTTTATGAATAAAAGAACATCTATATTTAATGCTCTTGAGAAAGTGAAACGGTCACATCAGTATGTCAAATCGTTTAACAGATAAAGAATATGCAGAAAACACCGGGGCAAATTTAACCATACTCATTTTAAACAATGGCTATCAATGACTGTGATGTGTACGTAAAGTTCCATGAAACCAATAAGAAAGACATTCTACTATAAATTTTATTGAACATTTTAAATATTATTTTATAAATTGTAACTACCATATCTTGGAAATTATGTTTTTCTGCAACCTGAATTATGTAATAACCATCTTAATCTTATTTTATCAAGTGAGAGGGTGTTTCCCATGAAGTTTTTGCAAGTTACTCTAGTTTAATGCTCTGAGTGAAAGCATGTTGATTTAAATACCTTCCTCTCTCTAGGTGACCAGGATCTCCTCTGCATCAGTGTCCCAGTCAGTTTTCCATATACTGAACTTTGGCGCTCATTCTCTGTGTAAACAACAATGTCCATGGTCTTCTAGGAATTGGTGACCTTTGATGATGTGACCGTAAATTTCACCCCTGAGGAATGGGCCCTACTGGACATATCCCAGAAGAAGCTGTACAGACAAGTGATGCTGGAAAGTATCAGCCATCGCGTCACTCTTCGTGAGTCTACCAGTGTATTTGTCTTCAATCCTACGAATGGTTAAGCACCAACTTTTTAGAATATCTGACCCATAGCCCTCTCAATATTTGTTCTGATTTTTTAAGGGACCTCAAAACTATATTCAGAGTATTATTAGTACTAATATTTAATGTTCTTAAAAATCTTAAAATAGCCTTGATTAATTATGTCTTTATTGCAAACAAATCATAACCTATAGCATATCTTGGAATTGCTAAAATTTTTTGACTTTATAGATACAGGAGATATTGTAAAAACAATTATTTTATGTTCAGTTTGTTGAAGATAGAGCCAGATGTAAAACAAAGAGAACCGAGGGTATTCCTGAAGAATGTAATTTGGATTGTATTTAAAACATATTCATGGAGCCATATAGATGATAACTATTACTTTTTGAAATATTGATAATTCTGTAGTTCCTTTAAAATATGAATGAATCCTTTATTCTAACACACAATGATCATTAGTCAAACATATAACATTCCATCTGAAATGTAAAATAATTCATAATTTTTATTTTAGAATACATTTCCTATCTTTAATTTCTAGGTCCTTACTACTTTACAGTATCATCCTAGCACTTGATCAAATTTCTATTTGCCATTTCAGTATTAATTATATATTTGTGCTTATATATTTTTTATATTGGTACTCTGTTTACAGTTGCCATCAAGGGGCTGGGGAGATAGCTCAGTGGAATAAGTGCTTGCTTGGCAAATGCAAGGTCCTGAGTTTGATCCCTGGTGCAAAAAAAAGAAAAAAAAAAAAAAACAGTTGATGTCAAGAATTTCTACAAGTCTTGGGGCCTGGCAGGATGGCTCAGTGGTCTAAAGCCTGCTTGGGAAAGCTTAGGTGGCTTCAGGGACCTCAGTTCGAGCCACAGTCCACATGCTGTGCCAGCCCGGCCCTCGGGGCGGGCTGAGTCGGCCATAAAAATGAGTGAATAGATAAACAAAGGTTCTGAAACAAGAAAAAAAATAAATAAATAAAATAAAAAATTCTTTAAAAAAAAAACCTTAAAATGATTCTTTAAAAAAAAAAAAAGAATTTCTACAAGTCTGTAATCCATCTCTTCATTTTGTTGATTGCTTCTTTGCTATTCAGTGATTCTTACGTTTGATATCATATAATACATTTATTGCTTTTTGTGATCCTGTAAATTTCACTGATGTCAATCCTTCTATCCAGTTTCTTGTCAAAATTTAAACTATGTGTGCCTATTTTTTTTGTTTGTTTGTTTTTTAATTAAATTTTTTTTCTTGTTTCAGAACTTTCGTTTGTTTATTTATTTTTATGGCCGGCTCAGCCTTCCCTGAGGTCAGGGCTAGCACAGCATGTGATGCTGGGGATCGAACCGCGGTCCCTGCAGCCGCCTGCAGGCGCTTTAGACCACTGAGCCATCCTGCCGGGCCCTGTGTGCCTATTTGTTTATTTATTGTAGTATAAATGATTCACAGTCTAACTTTTCTACTAAAATTATTCATTAAATTATTACTTTTATTTATTTTTCCTCAGACATTAATTCATTGATTTCATCTTCTTGTTCTGTTTTGTCTTTTTTGATATTTCAAGAAATTTGAAATACACAATTAGTATACTAGTTGGTTGTCCTCTAAATACTTTAAAAAGTCAAATATATCTGGGGATTCTTATTTTAGAAATTTATTTAAAGTTTCCCAGAGTGCCTGATATTTTCACTTTCAATTTTTATTTATTTTCAGTTTCCTCAGTGATATCTTAAATAATCCTCTGGCCAATCAAAAAATTTAGGAAACAAACAAAATCTTGTATGTAAAGTTGTGCAATGCTTTTTAAAATTCTGAGTTTATGCATGTTGTGAATTCCAATGTCATTACTTTGAAATATATTAATTTCTGGAGGAACATTTTTCTACAGAGAATTTCATCGTTTCCATTTCCCTAAGATACTGTTCTTTTATTATCTTTGTTGTTATATTATTGTTATTATTATTATTATTATTATTGTTATTATTATTATTATTATTATTAGTGGTAGCAGGTATTGAATTCAGGACCTCGCACTTGCCAGGCAAGCCCTTATTCCACTGAGCTATCTCCTTGGCTGCCACTGATACTGTTTGATTGATTTTGTAATTATACAGGACTAATGAAGGCTTATGAAAAAACAGCACGGACAAGCGCTCCACATACTCATAGAAATGACACATGCATCATTAAGGTATTGATAACTATATGAACAAAAACTCTTGCCATCTAATTGAAAGGATTTATAATTGGAATACATTAATTATTCTATTCAATTTCCTGCCTGTAAATAAAATAAAGATCGAGTATTCTCTGAGCTAAGGTTTTGAGTTCAATAATTTGCACTTAGCATTTATATGACTAAGAACTGTGAGGCATGTACTAAGGAAAACACCAAAATACAATCAGCTAGCCTTCAAAATGTATCAAAGATCATGAATTAATGTAATACTTTTCTAGTTGTAATAGTACAAAAATAATGAATTGTGCAGGTCTAGAAAACAGGGTAAAATTGTTTAACATTAGACTTCATTGATTAGGTTGAAACTCACATTTAGGAAAAAAGGCATAAGAATTAAATTTAATATTTCACAAATAACAATAAATTTTCATTCAAATGATAAACTCTGTTCAGAAATACCAGTTCAGTTGCATAACTTGCAACTTTTTAATCACTGGTTGGGCTTCCCTGATCACTTCTTAATATATATTATAAATAAATACAAATTAAACATATGGTAAAAATTGTACCTTAGACAGTACTTCAAGAACAAATAAAATGAAAATCTCTCATAAAATATATAAATATATTTATATGGGAAACAATTTGGTAACTGATGAAACCTTAGATAATGTGATACGTGACTCATAGTGGAGACCAATTATGTTTGTGGAAACGTTTATTTCATGTTTTGCTCTTATGAAAGGTAACCCATTTCACAACAGAGAATACAATTTTCTTTCATAATTTATATGACCAAGACAATAATTAATTTGTAAACTTTTACTGTAGGAGGAGACAAATATTAAGGAAAAACCATGCAAAAAACAGCTATGTGGAGAAAGCTTCCATCATGAGCCCTGTAGTAGAGGAAAGAAGATGAGTGATGCTGGAAAGCATTCATCTAAAACTTCCATCTGTCAGAAGCCTTTTACTCTCTTTTCAAGCCTTAACAAACACAAAGTAACACATACAACAGTAAAACCACATCATTTTCTTTTATATGGAGAAACCTTCATTCACTCATCTAACGTGAACAAGCATAAGAGAACAGATACAAAAAAGAAACAGTATTTATGTCATCTGTGTGGGAAAACTTTTCTTGAATCATCTAAACTCAGTGAGCATGTGAATATACATACTGGAGAGAGACCACATAAGTGCGATCTGTGTGACAAAGCCTTTACTCATTCATCGAGCCTCAGCCGGCATAAGAGATCTCATACAGGGGAGAAACCATATGAATGTCATCTGTGTGGGAAAGCCTTCACTCATTCATCCTCCTTGTGCCAACATAAGAGAACTCATACCGGAGAGAAACCCTATAAATGTCATCTGTGTGGGAAAGCCTTCACTTATTCATCTTGCCTGAGACAGCATAAGAAAATTCATATAGGAGAGACGCCATATGAGTGCAATCTGTGTGGGAAAGCCTTCACTCACTCATCTACTTTAGGCCGACATAAGAGGATACATACCAGAGAGCAACCATATGAATGCCATGTATGTGGGAAAGCCTTTAGTCTTTCATCTACCCTAAGCAGGCATAAGAGAACACATACAGGAGAGAAACCATACCTTTGTCTTCACTGTGGGGAAGCCTTCAGTCATGCATCTAGCTTCAAGAAACATAAGACAACACATTCAAAAGAAACCGCATGAATGTTTTCTATGTGGGAGTGTCTTTACTCTCTTACATCACCTGAATGTACATAAGAGTATAAAAATGCAAGAGAAACCACATGAATCTCACCTTCACAGGAAAGTCTTCTCTCATTGATCTACCCTGAGCCAGCATAAGAGAACATATGCGGAACAAAAACCTAATAAATGTCATCTACGTGGCAAAGCATCTGCTCAGTCATCTAGCCTGAGCAAGCATAAGAGAATTCATGCAGCAGAGAAACTATATGAATGTTCTCTGTGCAAGAAAGCCTTCACAAATTAACTTCCCTTAGGCAGCATGAAAGAATACACAATGCAGAGAAACCACCTAAATGTCATTGCCATGGAAAAATGTCCGCTTATTTAGCTAGTCTTTGAAAACACGAGAAAACTCACATGGAGAAAAACCATATGTATGTCAGCTTTGTGGAGAAGCCTTCACTCATTCAGATACCCTCAGGCAGCATGATATTGTACACAACTGTAATAAACCTAATAAACATCATGTGTGTGAGAAAGCATTCGCTGAGTTATCTAGCATTAATAAGCATGAGAAAACACGCAGCACATATACCATACATATGTGGTCATTGTGGGAATCTTCGCTCATTCATCTAGCGTTTCTCAAAGTGAAAGAACACACATTCAAGAGAAATATTCATTGTCATTCCTTTTGGTTGTGTGTATGTTTCATTTTGTTTCAAGAAAGAATTTGTGAAGTTCACGCTGAACTTGAACCAACAACGTAGCTGAGATTGATCCTGAGCTCATGGTGATTCCCCTCCCACAACCTCCTGAGTGCTGACATTATAGGTATGAGTCACCATGTCCACCAGGGAGTGACATTTACATGCCAAAACCTTGACTCAGGCAACTAACTAAAAGCATGAGCAAAGATACAATGAGAAAAATTGAGAAAAATATGAGTTTTTTGTTTTGTTTTGTTTTGTTTTGTTTTGTTTTGTTTTTTCTGCATTGGAAAGCCTTCACTGAATTTGGCAACTTTACTGATTATGGGGGAAGACATATTTCATGGAAACTATAGGAATGCCCTCTGTGTGGGAAACTCTTAAATCATTAACCCAGCCTCAGGTATCAAATGAAAATATAAGGAAAAAGCCACAAGTGAATATAGAACCAACCAATATTCTTAGAATAAAAACAACAAATACTCACAATGGAGATAAAATGTAAGAATGCCCCTGCAGGAGAAATAGTTCTGCCTATCATTGCCCGTTCCTGTTGTTACAGACCTCTCACCAAAAATATTAATAAATAAAATAAATAAGTAAAGACTTGTTTCATGATGCAATCTAAGCATTTTCAGACAGTATAAATAAAATAAATGTAGAACTGACTTCAATGTTGTCTTCAAAATGTGAAAATAAACAAACCCACAACCTCAAATAATTTTCAAAAAATTTAAATCAATTTCTCACTCAAAATAATTAAGCACAGAAATAAACAATAATGTAGTGAAACGATTATGCAAAGCTCAGATATTTGATTCTCCTACTTTACTTATGAGACTTCACCATAAAATTTAATGTATATATAACATGTCAAAATATATCTGGGGGGATGTGAGAATAGAGTGGCAGAATAAATGCCTGAATGGTAAGTTCATGATCTAGAGAGCATTCCTGGTGCCACATGCCATACCACTCTTGGAAAGTCTGGGCACTGTGTGTCAGCCCCTGAACCAGGCAAGATGGCACACACTTGTAATCTCAGTAGTAGGGAGGCTGAAATCAGAAAAATAATTATTTATCATGAATGTTGAAAATATGATCATTTATAATTTGTTTTTAAGCAATAATAGGAAGCTTCATTATCAATAACTACTTAAACCATTAACTTTAAAAGTCATTACTCCAAAAAATGCATGGTTTACGTAAGAGTGTGAGGGAATGCTTAGGCCCTTAATATCTTCTCAGTTGTAGGATATTACTGGAGTACTAAATCATTATCCTGATTATTGTGATGTTCTGTGTCAGTGCCGAAAGGAATGACGAGAAACCTGATGAATTGAGGTCAGAGGACTCACCGAGATTTGTCTCTCTCAAAGTGAGCTCCGACCCACTGAAGAATATTACTTTTATTGAATACTAAAGGACAGCCTAAGGAATTTGCGTAACTGGTTTGGGGAATACAAGCTAAAGACCACTACTTTTATCGTCATTTACCTAACATCAGGTTAATACTATAGCTAATTGAAAACATTCTAAACAGAGAAGAAAACAACCAGTAACTTCCCAAACTAGGGAAGAGACAACGATGAAGGAGCCATTAGAATAAGCTGTTTTCTGTCTCCTTGAATCCCAGGTTTCAGGTAACCCCAAGTAACCCATTACAGCTGTCTTTGGGCTTTGCCTATTATCTCTTACTATCTAAGATGTTAACTCCTTACCCCTACATACCCGCTTTTTATTTTTTTTAACATGAAAAGGATTAAGGTTTTTAATGCCACTAGAGATTTTTTGTAACAAGTCAAGTTTGATTCTATAAAATGGGAGTTATATAAAGTGAAGAAGTACTTCAGTCACATTTTAAACAAGGTTGAACTTGTAGATTAACAATTTGACTTTCTAAGTTAACAACAGTTCTCCCATGGGTACTATTCCTAAATGAATTACTTATGATATTTTATACTTGGGGATGGGAAAAATTGATCTGTGATAGTTGAAAGACACTGGAGATACCACTTTCTTTTCCTTTTCAAGGCAATTAGATGCTTTTAAAAGACTCCAGTCCCTTTGCTACAACAATAATGTTGGTTGAAACATTACACTGAACACTTTTTGTTCCAAGTTTACATTTTTAAAATATATGCCTGTCATCTTAGCCTCTTAAATGTGTGACATTTCTGTCATATCAATTATTGTTATACTCTCCTTGAAATATTTTTTAAAGAGAAACTAAAAAAGATTGGAAAAAGAGAGACAAGAAAACAATTAAATTAAGGCTCCTTTAAAGCAAGTGTTAATATTCAATCCTATATCCAATCTTGCATATCTGTTAATCTGAGCAACCGATTTGATGGTACAAATAGACAATATATCAACCATTGTAAATCATCTATTCTTGTTTTGAAAAGTCTGTAACACATGTATTGTTGTATATGACTGTTTTTGTTTGTTCCTACTATTGGATTTTGCCTTTGTGTTTACTCCCCAAAATAACATTTAAAGAGAGACACAGAGACCAAACAGAAGGTTCATTTGATGACGAGGAAGGATGCCATATATACGTTAGCATCAGATATGAGTCAAGAAAAAGCCAAGGACAAAAAGCAAAAGAGTATTGCTGAAATATAGGCAGAGGTGGGAAACCTATTAAAGGACCATACCCACAGCTGGAAATATTTTTCCTGCTTGAAACTTACCGTGATTTTCCTTTTATAGGCATTACACTTAATGAAGGAAAATGTCTAGCCTTTTACATTCTACTCCTTTTCATTGAATATGCCTTTCAAAGATCAGTAAATGTTGTAGCCTGTATCCACAGGTATTCCTTTTATAAAGTTGAGTATTATTCTAGCATGAAAATGAAGCTCACTTTGCTTATTGAATCACTAGCAGGGAGACATTTGGATTCTTTCCAGGTTTTGGCTCTTATGAATAAAGCTAACAGGAAACTTCACCAATATGTTTTCATTTCTCATGATTTAAAACTGATAGTGAAGCTGTTAGGTCATATGGTTAATTTGTTAATATTTTTTGAGAACTAAAATCTGTTCCCCATAAAGCTTCTGCAATACTTTATAGTCTTAGCAATGAAGGCTTTGGGTTCCACATCTCACTAGCAATTGTTACCATTTCTTTTTAAATTTATAAATTTGTTACTGGGTCTCACTGTGCAGCTCAAATTCGAAGTGGTCCTCCTGTTTTCTGCCTCCCCAGCACTGGGATTACAGGGCTGTGCCGCCACACCAGGACTCCATCACTGGCTCAGTGTGCCCCATCAGGGGGGATGGCCCAGCATGTGGGACAAGGGACTGAACCCTGCTTCTTGCACTTACCAAAGCAAGTGCTTAGTCTACTGAGCTGTCTCACTGGACCAGATGTATATTTGTTTTTCACTTTTTAAAAGAAAATTATAAGTAATTAAGTTACTGTTTATAAAACTGGTTATAATTGACAAATTTTGAGCTGCATGTTATAGATCATAGACATATGACAAATTATAAACAAGTGTGGGTACAGTGCATACATAATGTTAGCTCATTATGGCTTTAACTTGCACTTCTCTAATGAATACATAGGCTAACTGTTCCCATTTTGTTGACACATTTGGCATACACAATGGTGCCGTTGAGCACAGGGACTGTGCAGCTAGCTGGACACGGCAGAGGCCAGCTCTTTTCGCCCACCCCTTCCCCTCCTTTCAATGCTTCTTCCCTTCTCCTGTTACAAAAGCTTGGTTCCCAGTTCTTCCGTATATTCTTTTCAAACTCTCTTTTCCCTTTCTTCCTTTTCCTCTTCCCAATTGAACACGCTCCTCCCAGGTCCCCCTACCATGCCTCCGTTTTATCCTTATGGACTCTTTGGTTTCTCATGCAGGGGTAACAGTGTGACGTGCCAAGCTGTGCAGACCTCCTTGCCATGTTCTTATGAGTCACTCAGAAAAGTTTGCCGAAATGCCCAGTAATATTTCTGCCTATTGAAAACATTTTAGAAAAAAGCACATGTAGCTCTCTATGTTGTGCGACCTCCAGGATGTAAACTACATTAAGTAAAGCTGGGAATGCCCATCCCACAAGCTGCGTACAGGGCTGCATGACAATTTCTCCATGCGATGAGCACTTCATGCCATCTCAGAAAGAAGACTGGGAGCAGAATTGGAAAATAGTGGACAAAGACCAGTAAAATTATGTTAGGTCACACACATCACTCTTCCAGCCACGTGGAGGTGCCCTTTACTAATCCTCTGGTTGGTGACAAACCCATTGCACCAATGGTGCCGTTTAGTTCTCATCGAGAGGAGCTCCCTGGAGGATCAGCACTTGCTAATCAGGCAGGAGGTTCTGAGCTTCATTCCCAGAATATACAAAAATGAAATGGACGGTCCTTGCATGGCTCATTACAGAGTATAAGTAAGCAAATAAAACAACATTGACAGCGTACTAATACAGTATATGTGCCCTTGTTCCTGAGGAAAGGGGTGATTTAGATTTTTAATAATGTTTTCAAAGGCCAACCCCATAGTATCTGTAAACTATGGCAACTTGTGCTAATAGATAATAAGGAATTTCAGAATTAAATTTATCGTTCTGATGTATATCAAAGTTCAAATGGATTTGTAAGGGTGAAAGCTTACTGTTGTGAAATGTAAATTCCTCACTAGACATTCCTAGAGGCAGAGATGCAAGAGAAATTAGGAGAAACGTGTGTCGCTCGCCACATCGAGTGAAATGAATTATTCTCAAGTTATTTGTCCCTCACAAAAGAAAAGTCCAGCAGTAAGAAGAGTAAAGCTCAAATGCTCAGAACAGCACGCAACGAAAAAGGAAAGGTCTACTCACTGCTTGGGAGATTCCCACGCTCATTCATAAATATGGACACGTGAAGCATGCCATCTAGATGTTCTTTCACATTTCCAGGGGGTGAATGGTTCTTTTTATTTCAATAGATTTATGTACTTGGCAAACTATTGTCAAAAGCATCCTTTCACGTCTTAGGTATGAGAATTAAATAATAAGCACTACCAAGGGCCAGGAGGAAGGACTGCCAGGACTGCAGGTAAGGAAGCTGTAGCCAAGGCGGGGTGATGGGGGAAACCTGGGAGGTGCTCAGCAACGAAAAGACCCAGAGCCATCCAAAGTGTTCGGGAAAGACATAAGGATCATGGGAGGGAAGCCAGGAGCCCCGCAGAGCTCCTTGTGCTGAGAGCCACTTGCTGTGTGGCACCATGAACGTCCTCAAGATCCTGACATGAGGAAGGGCATCATGTGGGCCCTTGGGGTTCCAAAACTCTCTCAGCACTAAATAGGCACAGTGTCTTTGAAACCAAAAGCAGTGGATTCTGATGAAATGTGACACAAGCTCTTCACACCTAAAATAAAAACTTGTGTTTCAAACATCGAGGGAGCAACATGGAATGATTATTTCTAAAACATGTATGTGTTACATGCAGTCTTAGCAGCTTGAAGTAAGAGCACACACAGTAAGAGGTGTTTTCTTTGTTCATTAAAAACCATGCCCAAAAAGAAGACAAGACAAACAAATAAATAAAAACTATATTCAACATTTACACGGCGGGATTCTAGGTTCCAAACGTTAGGTACTTGTTTATGGTAGCTACTGGTAAGAACATAGCAAGGTCACAGAATGCACATAGTGCTCTCTGTAGGTATAGCAACACCAAGTTATCTAAGCGAAGTGAGCTGAAGCTGACCTCCTGTATGGCTACGGTAGCACAGATATGCATGAGCAATTCATAGAAATAGGTGTTGAATTTGTGGTGAGCGCAGATGTCTGAGCTGCTTCAGCCCATCCTTGTACAAATGCCACTCTGAGAAACAAACACCGTGATGCACAAAAGCCAAACCAGAAGGTAATGCATAAGTTTATTAACTCTGTGTTCTTGTTGAACAGTTTGAGAACATATTATCTTCAGAGTTTCATCGGGAAATGCTTCAGTCTTCACTTGTGACTGAAGTGGTAACATCTCTGCTCATCTCCAGATGCCTCGATGGAATGCACAGCAGCACAGCCTCCTGGGGCGTGTGCCTTGTTGCAGGGCCATAGCTCTGCTTTCCTCTTAGACCCTGGTGAGGAGTATGCTGTAGTCAGAGCGCCAGGCACACTGAGTTCACCTCAACCAACGGGCTGTGTAGTACTCTCTGAAGTGCCAGCTTCTGGGAGTTCCTGCAATGAGTAGTGCTCCGTGAAGCTTTGGGCTTCCCTTGCCTCTGTTCTCCGGTGCCATTAGAGGCCCACTCTAGATCTCTGGAACCAGTTGGCTCCTGTTCAGATGCTCCTACGCGATGAGCTCTTGGCAACTTCTGTACACGTCATCTGCACTTGGCTTCCGCTGCCCTTCTCTGCCTCTCCTGCAATGCACTGGTTTGGCTGGGCTTTCACTTGGCCTCTTGCCTTGGTTCCACACTCACCAGCCTGCCATGAACCCCTGCCTCTACGCCAGGCACCCTCCTCTCCTGAGGTTCTTCTTGGCTTCTGTCGCTCCCTCACCATCCCTGACCTACGGGCCTCTAAACTGGCTCAGGTCCTCCCAACATCCCTGGGCTCTTTGTGTCTAGCCTCATTGTGCCTTGAGCATCACTCTTCTATCTACTTCAAGAACTGTGGCAGCTCTCTTCACCCAGCATTGTGATGGTCCTGCCCAGCCAGGCTTCCCCGCGTGTGCGTGTCAGGCCCCGCAGCCTGAGCTTGGGTCCGTGCACTGCTCCTCCTTGGCTGTCTCCCATCGCATTCACTTACTTCCCTGCCTCTTCCTATTACTCTCCATACTTGAGCCTTGAGGCCACCCACCATGGGTTCATGAACGACTGCTTGCCCCACCCTATGCGACCTTCAGTACAGCTGCCCCTCTGCAGTGGCATCTCCAAGCATCATGTCCACTCCTCTCATCCGTGGTCCCCCCCACTCATGCATGAACCCAGTTGTACTGCTCTGCTTTTTCTGTGGTTCCTGTCACACCCCACAGTCTTCAAGTCCTTGTCTGCCTCCTGGGTAGCACCGATACAGGAAAAATAGAACTCTTGCCTGGTTGGGTGTACAAACTCAGCACAACATCAGCATCAAGGAATGAGGGAATAAACAAAAGAAGCAAATAAGGAGAGTTTCCTTTAAACAAGGGGAAGAATTGCTCTTGGATTTCTAGGAGGAGTCCCAAGCAGCTGAGCACCAAGGCCCTTCAAGGGGAAATTTCTATAGTGCCGTCCCAACAATGTGGGTCAAAGTACAACTATGCCTTGGGTTATGAGTATAGCCATATAGCTAATATTGACCAAAGAGGGAATTAGTCATTCATCAAGGGTGTTATAGTTTATGTCTAGGTGTCCCCCCAAAGCCTCATGTAGTCATTGGGTGGAGACTTCTAGAGTTTGAGACTTGATCCATGATCCCTGGGATTATAGGCTTTAGTACTGATGGGATTAGGGGTCGAAGTACTTCTGGGATTATGGGTGTAGCCTAGGGCGGAGGCTAAGGTGGACAGCCTAGGTGTAATATAAAGAGAGGCAGAGAGACAGACTCGAGCTGTTGCTGCTGCTCTGCTGCCCTGTTTGGTTGGCTGCCTCTGCCACCATTTTGCTGCTGTTCTACCACCATGAACTGGATGCTCTCCGCCCTGCTCCACTCAGCCTTGGGCCAGCCAAATGTGGACTGAAACCTCTACGAACTGTGAGCTAAATAAACCTTTCCTTCCTTCATTTTGATTGTCGGGTATTTGTCCTAGCAACGAGTAAAAAGTAACTAAGACAAAGGGTATACGGAAAGTACAAAGAGTCTGGGGGAAGAGACGGAACCAGGTGTTTTGCTCATACTTCTGTCTGACACATGTCGGGAGTGATGAGACCAGATGGCGCTGCTCGTAGGAAAATCTTGCATTATTGCTGTTCCCTGAGGAGGCAGGTGTCCCTGGCCGTTGCTTCCCCATTGCCATATCTGGTCTTCTTCAAATATTCCTCTAGCCAGGATTTTCATGTTTAATTTGTGCTGACTTCTTGAGGACCCAGCTCCTCTCTGCCTGTATATGAATTTCTGCCTAACATAGTGTTTTGTGTGGAACAGTACTGCCTGACCTTAGGCTGCTCTGTGACTTCCTGGTTCTCTCTGCCAGGCCTCAGGGCATTTATTTGTCCTTAGCTCCCTCCGTGCACTGAACTCCCACTTCCGAATTCTGGTTCCCTCTACGTCCCCTGGGAACCTTCCCCTATTCTCTTTGGCCCTTTGGGCATCCTCAGGTCAAGAAAATGCCATCCATCTCCATTAGGGAGTCTCACACAGCAGGCTTGGGACTCTCAGCCCCTCTTCCCACTCCTGTGCGCCTCCTCTGTGTCTCATAGGACGGCTGAACTAAGCTTTGTGTTCTTCGATTTTTTTCAGGTCCTGCCATGCAAATTTAGGCCTCACACTTTTTGAAATCTGTTACTCAGATTAATAGATATGGTAATGTAAGATTGAACATATGATTATATATTACCACTTGCTTTTAAGAAAACTTAAGCTTTTGTTCTTGGCTCTCTCTTTGTATTAATATTGTTTAGCTAAGATATAATATCTACATCTTGTCATTTGAATAACTACTACAAAGACAACAATGTGCAATGTATCAATTATTGTAACTGTCCTACTAACCTGTTCTGAATCTGTTTCATTGCTATTCTTTTTTCTCATTAAAATGAATTTTAAAAATTAATAAATAAAAAATAAAACAAATTTTTAAAAAATAAAAAAGGAAAAAAGAAGACTGGCAAGTTGGGTCAGTGGTCTAAAGTGCCTGCTTAGGCAAGCCTAGGCACCTTCAGGGATTGTGGTTCAGTTCCTGGCCACACATGCTGCACCAGCCCCACTCCCAGAGCAGGTCGAGCCAGCCATAATGTATATAAAAGAGCAAACAAACAAAGAAACAAAAAAAAACCTTAAAAATAAAAAATAAAAAAGAGAGAGATCCAACATTTATTCTTGATCAATATCTTTATGATAGACATTCTTTCTGGGGTGAGATGGTATCTCAGTGTTGTTCCAATTTGCATTTTATGAAAGGCTTGTGATGTGGAGCATTGTTTCATGTATTTATGTGCTTCATCTATTTCTCCCTCTGAGAAGTGTGTGTTCATCTTAGATGCACATTTTGGGATTGGGTCTCTCAATTTTGGAGCCCTGATGTTTTTCAGTTCTTTATAAATTCTAGATGAAAGACTTTTTTCTGAGTACTTACTGGTTAAGATTTTTTTTTTCTAAATTTGTCAGTTGTCTTTTCACTTTGTTGGTAATTTCTTCTGATGTGCAAAATTTCTCAATAAGAGATCCCAGTTGTTACTCCTCTCAAGTATTTCCCATAGAGTTGGATCTTTCTCATGAGCTGTTTGCCTACCCCTATGTCTTGAAGACATATATCTATTTTCAATTATAAGTCTATTCAAGCACCAAATTTTTAGAAAATCTGCCTCATAACCCATTGAATCTCTGTCCTGATTTTTTTGGGTTTTTTTTTTTGGTCTTTTTGAGACAAAGTCTCACTATGCAGTTTGGACTGGCCTTGAGCTCACTTTTGTAGCCCAGGATGGTCTCGAATTCACACTGATCCTCCTGCCTCAGCCTCCCAAGTGCTGGGATTACAGGCGTGCACCACCACGCCCGGCCCCACTGTCCTGATTTATTCATAGACATTAAGCCTATGTTAAGAGAGCTTTCAGTTATTTAATTTAAAGTTTTTAGAACATCTGGAAAGTAGCCTTGATTAAAATTTCATGTCTTCACTGCACGCAAATCATCATAAAAGCAAATTGGGGAATAACTTTGACATTATAAATACATGATTGATTACAAAAAACTATTATTTTATGTTTAGTTTCTTGAGATTAGAATCAGAAGTGAAACTAAAAATATTTGTATTCCTGGACAATTTAAATTAGAAGTTATTTTAAAAACATGCTTTTGAACCATATAGACAGTATCTTCATTGCTTTTTTGAAACATTTATAAATCTCTTGCTTTATTTTATCTTTAATAATATTTTATTGATTTTTTATTTACTTATTTTTAGTAGTCTTTCTACACAGCGTGAACTCATGATTATCCTCCTGGGTCAGCCTTGTACTTAAAAAAATAATATGCACACTTTTCTAGCAGCCCATAATGGGTAACACAATCAATCTCTCTGTTTGTTAGTTGATTTTTCCTTTCTTTTTCTTCTCTCTCTCTCTCTCTCTCTCTCTCTCTTTCTTTCATGGAACCAGAGATTGAACTCAGGCCCTTGCACTTCCCAGGCAAACACTTATTCTACTAAGCTATCTCCCCAGCCTCCTCTCCCTGAATCAAGTAAAAAAAAAATTTCATTTTCTTTTGTAAACACATTTCCTGTCTTTTATATTGAGGTTCTTATTACTTTGCAGTGGCATTCCCAATATTTTTCATATTTGTGTTTATTATTGGACAATTATAATATATCAGTATACTTACATATTTTGGATGTTTTGGATATTGATATCCTGTGTTAAATGATGCTGTCAAATATTTTTTAATCATACTACAATCTGCCCCTTCATTCTGTTATTTCATTGCGCTGCACAGTTTTCTATTGGGTGTCATCCAATTTTTTATTATTTCATCATGATCCTCTATAACTCACAGATTTCTATCCTATCTAGTTTCTCATTTAAATCTCATTCCTATGGGCCTGATCCTTTAATTTTTTTAGTTTTACTGTTTCAAAGTTTTCAAATTTTCTAAGCTCAAATCTTCTTTAAATTTATTATATTTATTTTTCCTTTTATAATAATTTATTCAAGTCAGCCCAGGTGATTGTGGTGTTTATTTATTGCTTTTTTCAAGAAACGTGAAGTATACAATTTACATATGCATTTTTAATCGTTCAAGTGTTTCACAAAATCAAATACATCTATGGATTCTTATTATTCTTTCTTTCCCAGAGCATGGGGTATTGTGCCTTTCAGTGTTCCTTTGATCTTCATACTTTTGAAGTTTCTTTGATGATATCTTGAATAATCCCCTGAACAATCAAAATCTTTATTGATGAAACAAAATCTTGTGTTTTCACCTGATTAGTTTTGGGGGAAATTCTGGGTTTGTGTATTTTGTGAACTCTAAATATTACATTGAATGTATGAATTCCCAGAGAAACATGTAATTGTCTTTAGAAAATTTCTTCTTTTCCTTTTTTCTAAGGTAGTATTTGACTGTTTTTGCAATTAAACAAGACTAATGAGATCTTATAGTAAAGCCAAAAAGACGAGCATTCAAGATATTCATCACAATGAAACATGCTCGACCAAGGTAATGCTAGGTTCACAAACCAGAATATTGTCATCTAAAGTAGAGCTTTTACAATTGGGACACATTAACTATTAAACCCAACTGCCTGACTAGAAATAAGAAGGTATACATTATTTTCTGTTCTAAGATTTGAGTTCAATATTTGTATTTAGTTAGCATTTATCTAGCTAAAGACTATGAAGCATGAACCAAAAAAAAAAAATCAAAATATTTCAGTTGGACTTCAAAATTATCAAAGCCCATAAATTAATATAATACTTATCAAGTTATTGCATTACAAATAATTAATTTGATTTGTAGAAATATTGTACATATCTAGAAGGCAAAATAAAATCAATTAACTATATTTCATTGGTTATTGGGCATCACAGGCATGGAAACAAAATTGAAAAATTTATTTTAGTTTATTATGAATAACAATTGTCTTCCAATTGATTTTCCATATTCAGAAAGCTTCTTTCAATTACGTAAATTGGAAGATTTTAATCACTGGTGTCTTGACTCCTCCCTTCCTAATATCCATCATGAATAAACACAAAAGGAAAAATGCACCTTTGTCAGCACTCCTTCATAAATGAACAGAAGAAAAATCTGTCATAATACATATAGAATCTATTTATTGAGAAACACTGATAAATCCTGACACTTAAGATAATTTGTTGTGTGAGTCATAGTGGAAAGAGACCCTTCAATTTTTTTGTGTATTTGTGGAAAAATTTGCTTAATGTTCTACTATCAATTATAACCAATTTCATAGAATAGAATCAAATTTTCTTTTTGAAATTATGCAACCAATACCACAATTAACTTTCAAGCTTTTATTATAGGAGCAGACAAATAGTAAGCAAAAGCCATGTGAGAATTTGCTGCTTGGAAAAAGTTTTCGTCATCACGCCTGCAGTAGAACACACAATATAAGTGATTCTCAGAACAGTTTATACCAAAATCATGTCTGTAGAAAGGTCTTCACACTTCTTCCATCTGGAAAAGCTTTCATTGAGTCACTTAACTTGGACAGGCATAAGAGATCAGACACAGGAGAGGAATTGTATAAATGCCATCTGTGTGGGGAATCCTTTCTAAATCATCTCATATTGATGAGCATGGGAAAATACATACAGGAGAGAAACTTCATAAATGTGGTCTCTGTGACAAGACCGTCACTCATTCTTCAAGCCTCAATAAACATGAGAGAACACATACTGAAGAGAAACCATATGAATGTCATCTGTGTAAGGAAGAACTCGCTCAGCTGAGAACCCTTACACAGCACAAGGGAATACATGCTGGAGAGAAATTGCATCAATGTCGTTGGTGTGGAAAAAGGCTTCACTTATGCATCAGACCTCTGGAAACATGAAAATACTCACAGAGAAGAAAAACATTATGTGTGTGACCTTTGTGGTAAAGGCTTTGCTCGTTCAGATGGCCTCTGGCAGCATGAGAGAGTCCACACTGGAAGCCCCTCTGCCCCGCTTCTGCGTTCCCGCGACTAACTTCCTGCTCCAGCCGAGACCCAAATCGCACCCCTGGGAGCTGAGCTCGCGCGCCGGCTGGGTCAGGATACTTGGCCTGCCTTCCCTTTCCCCACCCCCCCCTTTTTTTAACCCCTCCAGCCCAAGCTCCAGCACTGAACCCATCAAATAGCCCATTTAGCAACCCATCTGGTCCACGAGCCTACCAGGACTACTCAATCCCAAAGCTCCACCTCCACCTACAGACCACATCCGCCAGGATTCACAAAAACTAGCAGCCAGAGCCCCAACACAAGAGTCAGGAACCTCTGTAGAAGAACCACCTTGGAGTCTCCAGACCAAATGCCCATAGACACAGCATAACACCACCAAAGTGCAGAGGTCGCTTCCATACAAAATGATAACAACAAGGAGTAGGAGGCAATCTCAGGACCCGTGCCCACCCAAACCAAATACAGAAGACACTATCA
>PVJA010018092.1:0-40510 GCA_004027025.1 Myocastor coypus | reverse complement strand
TGGAAATATCCTGTCAACACAGTTGTGGCCTAGCAGGAAGCCATGTCAAGCCATCAGACCACACTAAGATTCATAGTGTGCAAGGAAGAAGGAGTTTTGAATGAAATCCAGGCCATGCACCTGGGTCAGAGAAGGTGACATTAAGGGCAACCAGCACTGTTCCCTGGGCCCTGGCATCCTCCTTGTCATTTGCATTTAAAGGGCCAGCTTTGGTCCAGGAAATGCTATGCAATTACCTTGAGAGAAAGGGAGGAGTACTTAGGATAAAAAAAAAAAAAAAAAAAGGACACTGCTTGCTCTTTGCTTTGGACCTGTGAGTGCATCCTGGTCAGGTAGCTGGACATCCTGGGAACACACCTTGCCACCATCAAGGTAGGTCCTGACGTCTGTTGCTGACCTGTCAGTTTCTAAAGCCACCACGAAAGGCTGGAAGAACTAAAACACCCACCTGAGGACCCAGCTGGTTCCTGGGCAGGCAGTTACCTTGGGAGCCAGCTAGTCAACCAATGCACAGATCCAGTGACTTTACTGAAAATAACTTGAGCATCCTTTAAAAAAAAAAAAAAATCCAATGACATACAAAGCATCCTTCAGGATTTCTGAGAGGTTCAGCTACATTATCTTTTCTTTTAGGATTGAATGGGTGTAATAATGTAAAGAGATGACAATTAAGAAAAACCAGGCACCAACATGGGAATAGCTGTTCTGTTCTACTTGGAAACTAGTGAATTCAAACTCCCTCTTAGACACACTGGGGCTGTTAATCAATGATGCTTCTTGGAACAGCCCTAACTCACTCCCTCTCTAAAATTCTTTCTGCAGAAATCCTCCATGATCATAAATAATGCAGAAAGAAGGGGAGGAAAAAATGATCTAGATCATGAGAGATGGAATTAGGGAATATAAGTGCAGCAAAGCTCTGTTGCTATGGCCAAAACCTTAATAAATACTAAATTGTTCTTTGTTCCTCTGTTGCTTTGAATATCTAGCAACAGAACTGAAGCTCCAGCAGGAAATGGAGTTCTAGACCCCTCAGCTATTCAGGCAATCCAGAACAGGAAGTACACACCTCCCTCTGCAGACCCTACCCTACTACCTAGCGAGTTCTACGTGATCAGCTGGTAAGCCTGAGGGGGGTCAGAAACTACTGTCCAGCCACCCCTCTCATCTATGTCAGCACCTCACTGTCAAGGGTTTCTCTGAGCATTCTGGCATGTCTTCAGTATCTGTCTATAACTCTGGCCTTTTTGTTTCCTCACAGGCTCTGTTGGGTATTCTTTTGGTCTCAACTGAGAAGACACAACTCACTTCAGAGTCTATTTTCTTGTGTTTCCTCATCTTCCATCCACACATAAGAGCTGTACTCCTCTAGCCCTCACTGCACTAGATCCAGGTTGCTCCCTCAGAAATAAGAGTTATCCCACGGTGTCAATGCAGGGCAGGAGGAATGGGGATAGAGAATTGTTCCCAACTTCCTACAAATTCCAAAATCCCAGGTGCTCAAATTCTTTATATGTAATGGTTTACTAGTTGCATATAGCCTGTCCACATTCTCCTGTGTACTTCAAATCATCTTTTGATTACCTATGCAAAATAAATGGCATGTAAATATTTATCATGCTGCATTGTTTAAGGAATACTGACATATGTGTATGTCAGCACAGATACAGCCGCTATAGGCCTGACCACATAGCACATAACACACACGGTTGGATCTGCTGATGTAGGACCCATGGATACAAAGGGCCAGCTGTATGGAAATGTACACAGCTCCTTCCCAAGGGGGTTGGACTAAACACGCCTCCATTGCTGTCATATGTTGACCCTGTTTCCCAAGTGTCATACCTTTCCCCAACACCTCAAACTTCCAACTCAAGCATCCTCTTTTTGTTCCTCCTTCCATGTAAGGTACTTCACCTATGGACTTGAGTGTGTCCGGGAGAAGTGCCCATTCTCAGATTAAACTCAACCAAGACCACTCCAATGGGATATCAGAAACACAAAAGCACACAAAGACTTCCAAGGTGATATTTAGAGAAGACTCACAGAGGAAATGGAACTCAAATGGGATTTTGAGACAAGGAAACCTGGCAGGAAAGAGGATGGAATGATATTACAAGAATAAGGACTTTTGGAGCCATCTAGTCACTGAAAAGAGAAAGAGAAGCTGACCAGGGGAGGACAGTTCACAGGAGATGGAGTCTGGGCACAGTTTTTCTTTTATGTTATTTCATTTTTTTCTTTTTAAATTTTATTTTATTTTATTTTGAAGAGTAAGAACAGAAGCAAAAACAAATAGAAAAAAAGACCAACACAGGCTAACATGTAACCTACACGTTACAGATTTTCAAAACTCTGTTATTTCATTTAATCTGAAAATAACCTCAGTGGTTCTTGTTGTTGGAGTGGATCACAGAAAACCAGAACTTTAACAGATTAAGTCATAGCGTCTAGTGACACCAAGGATCATATATGGAAAAGTGTTATTCTAGAGACACTTGTCAGTTAGGACTGGGGGCTGGGGGTGAGTGTGGATGAGAAAATCGGAGCCACCTGGTTTCCTGGCTGTTTGCACACCATTCTCCTTGGTTTCTACCCTGAGTTCCTGTTGGCATCACATGTGTAAGATAACTGCAGCCCAAACAAAGTACAAGGTGCCAAGATCCTAAATAAAGGCATTGCTTTGAAAATACTTGACAGTCTTTTTTTTTTTTTTTCTATAGGCAGAGCATCCTTAGGAGAAAATAAAGTTATTAATATCTCTGCTTGTAAATGTAGCAAATTTCATACCTCCCCAGGAGCTGGATCACAGTAGACCCTCCCCATGGCTTCCTTTGGATTGTGTCTCTAAATTCAAACTAGAGGAATTATCCAAAGCTATTTAAAGTTCAGAGTCACCAGTAGGAATAGAACTCAGCAATGCTCAGGCCAGGTAAGCAAGGTTTAGTGTTTCATTGTCACTGATGAAAACAGTAATGTGTTACCTGAGTGTTTTCAATGGGCCAGGGTTGCTACAGGGGCTAGGCTGGGAACAAGAACAAGATCCAAGCATAATTAATTCAGAGTTACTATCTTTAAGTCCCTCTCTCTCTCTCTCTCTCTCTCTCTCTCTCTCCCTCCCCCCCTCAAAAAATATAATTTTTGGTTCTATCTTCATTCCATCCTCAACAAAGACACTGGCATAGTGACATCATCAAACATTGTCTCCTATTGTAAATACTGGAGTCCAAATCCATTCACACCCTCAATTTTTTTCAAACTCATACATTTTCAAATATCCAGTTTTAAAAGCTAGTACACCATGGGTTAAAAAATATGGCAATGATTAAACAAGGAAATAAGTCAATTGAGTTTTGCAAATCCCAAACACAGTTTTCTCTGTATACAAATGAACCCGGAAGCATGGGTTGAAACAAAGATGACCCTGTAATACAATACTCTCTGTGCAAATAAGAATGGGTGAGTTGGGGTGGTATGACTGGCTGAGACTCTTATTCAGAGGAGAGTTGGGTCAGGCCATGTGCTTTGACTGCAGTTTTGTTAGAGGGCAGCAGCCTCTCGAGACCTGGACAGTAGAATAAGCTACTAATGAAGAATCAAAACTCAGGTGGAGTTGTAGAGGTCAAGCAAAAAAGAAAGAAAGAAAGAAAGAAAGAAAGAAAGAAAGAAAGAAAGAAAGAAAGAAAGAAAGAAAGAAAGAAGAAAGAAAGAAAGAAAGAAAGAAAGAAAGAAAGAAAGAAAGAAAGAAAGAAAGAAAGAAAGAAAAAGTTAAAACAAGGTTCATATAAAATTAATTCAGTGGCTTAAATTGGAGTCATGGCTCTGCAACTTACTGACTCTGTTTGTAGGCACCTCCAATAAGCTCTTAGAACCTCAGATTTTCTCTCTGTAGACAGAAGTAGGGTAGTAACAGCAGCCCTGATGATATAAAAGTACAACTGTGAGATTCTAATCATGTGAAACCATGCTGTCTGCTGCTTAATGTATTGAAAGTATAAGAGATTGCCACTGTTGCTATAATAGTCTACAGAATGGAATATTTATTATGTTCAAGTAGTCTAGTTGTGATTTTAGCTGTCTCTTGCTATCTCCTTCCCATGGAAGAAAAAACTAGCCACCTACTAAACGGAAAGTTAGTCAAAAAAGAGATGGGCAGTAATTGGTGAATTGTGTTATGAGCTTCACTGACCAAAATAGCCTCATTGTTATCAGCTACAAGACATAATTGTTCAAACATGATACGTGCACTGTCATTGCGAGAAGACAATGAATGTTCTTGATAGCTTTATGTTCTTTTAAAATGATTATTTCCTGTTCAGAAAAGTTAGATTTTCAGTTGTCTTTTTAGATTACTCTGTCTTTTCCACATTTCCACTCATCTTGTATTTCCCAAATGTTCATCTTTCCACAAAAAGTTCTGCGCTACCTCCAGTATCCAGTAGCTTGGATGTCACCTTTGTGTCATGTTTTAGTCCCCACAGTGAAAGGGTCAGGTAGATGCCTGTACTCAGCTTGAGAGGTGGGTAGACACTCCCATCCCAGCCACACCCCCACTTGATTCCTTCCCAGTCAGATTTTCATACTTTCCTTCTCAGACACACACTCAAATGACTACAGACCAAAATTTGTGACACATTTAGGTGCTCACCTGCAGAGTTTCCACTCATCTGAAAGATGAGTAAATATCATCATCATCTTTTGCTTAGTAAAGTACATAGTTCCTAGTTCCTTACAGGTGGCCCAAGAGAGCTGAGCTTAGAGCAAAATGAAAAGCCATGCCCATCCTGAATAAATACTACAAAGCTAATTTCCTTGTTAGAGTTTGAAGATTCAAAGGTTATCTTAACATTGGCAATGATTGCTGTTAACATTTACTGAGTAACCTCCTTAGTCAAGGTTCTGCCAAGCCAGTGGAATGAAGGGAGAGAAAATCTGGCAAACAGATCCACCCCTGTTCGGCAGAGAAACAGCCAAGGCAGATGAGGCAGGTGTAGTATGGAGGGTGGGAAGATAACTGGTGGTCTCCTGAGTTTTGCTCAAACTGCCTGTGTCTCCAGGAGCCTGTTCTTCAACCACTCTGACACTGGCCTCATCATCCAAGTACCTGTAACTGTCCTTTTCTGCTTGTGCATTTTGCTTTGCACATTGAGATTTTTTTCATCTATATAAATTTAATGTATCAATGTTGTGATCTCAAACCTTTTATTCTCTGGTAAAAATGAAATGTTTCATCGCAGTATCCTCACACTTGTGCATAGCTGATGTTTGTATTAAAGCTCCCCCAATTTAGGACTAAATTAGTGATTGCACAATGTGAGGAAGAAGGTATTCCATCAGGTCTTCCTTGTTTTTTATTGTTTTGTTTTGGTGGGACAAGGGTTCAAACTCACAACCTTGCACTTGTGAGGCAGGCATTTGTGCCACAGAGCTATTTCCCCAGCCCCCCTTGGTTTTTTATTTATTACTTTTAATATGAAATAATATTGAGACAGTTTCAAAACACATTAGTAGCCACAATAATTGATACAATGCATATTGTTGTCTTCATAGTAGTTGTTCAGAGTACAAGATGCAAACATGATAGCTCCTCTAAACACTATTTCAAATATTTCTTCTTTTCAAATATTCTTCTTATTGAACTAAAAGAAAATGATTACATACATAGAGGAATATTCCATAATAGTAGTGGATTATTGGCAGAACTGGCTATGTCAGAAGCTGTTGACTTGAAACTTTTACAGCTCAGCATACTAATCTGGTTTTACTTTTTTTGCCTCGAGGTTCAACTTTTCTGCTGGGTGGTTAAGGCCAAGTTGAAGCAAGACTTCTATAACAAAACATGTAATTTTTGTATCTGACAAGGTCAGTCAAATCCCCCTCAGGATTTACCTTGAAACCATGTACAGCAATTTGTAGAACTTTTGTCAGTGTCAGCCATCTGGACAAGTCACAGTCATTGCTTGACCAGTTTTCTCTCTGTTGAAAGCCTCAGAGAATGTTTACTGTCTAGGTCACTCTTCTTAGGCAGGATCTACATCATTGATCTCTTTCCTCTGTAGCCCCATAATCCCCTTGAACAGAAAATTTGAGACACCACTGAGTTTTACAGGGTCTCTTTTGTCCTGAGTCCTCACTGACCTTGAAGGGCTAGAGGCAAAATATTGCCTAACCTTGTAGCTATCCTTTTCTCTAATTTTGGTCTGTAAATTTAAGTTCTTAACCCTCCAGAAGAGAAGCTTAGTGATGCTATTACTCTATAACATAGGTACGTTTAGCCCTACTTCTCACTACTCTATGCCGTAGTGCCACCAACCTATGGGCTTAACACATGCTGTTTTGTTTGAATGTGCTCTTCTAAGATATAGGGTATTGCTTTATATCTACTTTTAGATTTCTGTCAGTGGTACTAGGCTGTATATTTCTACTTTCCTGGGGAAGCTGGCAAAAGTTTCCCTCCTACCACGCCTGCTTTTCTACACCATAAAGGGTGACTTCTAGCCGAGTATATCTGCTAATACTAGCCTCCGCACCCACCAAGCGAAGGAGCACCTAGTACTCACCTTTGTGACAACAAGAAAAGAAACGCTACCGCACAGTGGCAGAAAAGGTCCACCTTCCTGTCAAACCTACTTTAGTCAGAATCCTGTTTTTCCACACTTATATGACTTCAGGTAACTTACTCAGTCTCTCAAAAATCTCCTGTTTCTTCATCTGTACAATCAGGATAAAGATAATTCATGAGGATATTGTGAAGATTTAAAAAGATAGGCTGAGAACAATGAGGAATGGCCCAGAGTAAATTCTAAATAAATGACACCTAATTTAGTAATAAATACCTAGCAGAGTACTCACAGAGGTCGAACTCCAGAGGTATCTGCACATGAGAGAGCTTAGGATGAAGACAAACAGAAAGTGAAAAAGTTTAAAGTCATGTCTTGAAACATGGAAAGTCACATAACTTACATACATTACATTACATAAAACTTTCTAATCATTAACTCTTCAAGTCTTTGGGATAAAAGATTCTAATGCAAATGTTCACTTTGGGATGTGTCAGAACTAGTAAAAAAGAAAACAGTAGTCTCCAAGATGTGGAAATTTTTTAACATTAAAATATGTACTTTGAAGCATTTACTTTGTCTTGGCCTAGCTTTCCCTCTTCCCAGATAAGTCTTGCACACAGGTAAGTTTGCCAATGACCTTATATCACCTTACTTAATAATGTAAAAAAAAAAATGTTGTACCAGGGCAATCTTTATTTTGAGGTTTCCTACTCAAGGAAAGTTTGAGTTACAGAAAGCTAAAAGGTCCTTAGAGACCATCTGCCCTGCCCTTTCTGTATATCTGAGGCACCAGAGATGAAGCTGCCTTTGTCACTGTCACATGCTTTGTGTAACGTGCTGTATTAGGAAGAGATAGGGCAAATAATGGCTATGACACATACTAAGGGAGTTCTGGTGTAACCTCCTAGTTTATGGACACCTGCGTGGAGCCAGCAGAAGGGGTCATGCCAAGAAATGCTCCCGAATGGTCTCTGGAATGAGAACAGATGAGAGAGGAATGTGGCTTCAAGCTGGCAGCTCATGAGTTCTCATAGGCTCAGTCCAGAGCCTTCCCCATCACCCCACCACTTTAATTTTTAAAGGGTTTGCCCCGGGGAGCAAAGAGCTCAGTCACTGCCCTTCAGCACTGTGAACTCTGTACTGTATGCCTAGAGCAGCTGGAGCCAGATGAATCAGAAAAATCACCGAAAGCAACAGTGATCTGAACGTGATTACAAACACCCCAACCTGCCGCCCTAGTGAGGGAAGCAAGCTACTTCCTCAAAGAAATATCTTTGATAAGTTCAGTCCATCAGGGACCATAAAACATGTTATGCTTTTATTTATATTTTCCAAACTGGCTTAAGTGCTGCCTTTATTAAGTGCTGTCAGCATATAAAAAATGGTAACTGTTAACTTCTAGCAGAATGATAAACTTTTCTCTTTGCTTCTCAATATAATACTTGTTGGTAGTTTTCAAAAAGGTTCTTCTAAAGTGATGATCACAAATACTCCATTAAGTCAGAGTTAGAAAACGTACCACACCCATAATTAAAACTAAACAGCTTTTGGTGGCAGACTTCAGCTGATAGATAAATTGTAGTCATAAGTAGTGTCAAAAATATAACGAAGAGCAATTTGACTTTATACTGTTTGTGTTAAAGCTACTAAAGAGAATAACCGTGAAATTTTGTGTTCCCAAAAGAATCCTTCAGGTTCATTTGAGTCTACAATAATGGCACAGGAAGAGGAAGATGTTAGCAATTATAATTTAACTGAGGACCAGGAAGCAATCAAGGCCAAACGAGTATCCTCCACTCATTTGAAAGCATGAACTCTTGGATCCTACAGCAGAAGAGCCACTACAAAGATAGGGAGAGGCTGGAGGAAGCATGTGAACCTGTGCCACAGTCATGTTTGCTTATACGATAGACCTTGTGTGGTGCAGGCCCTGCACAGTAGAAGTGGATCCAAGGGGTAGGACTTAGCCTCTTCTGTTTTACATTCTTTATGAATTCAGCGCTGATGAAGTTTTCATATACCAGCAAGTGAAGGGAGTTAGTACTGATCAAAGAAATTTCAAATTATGTTATTCCCCAAGCATCACAAGGGAACAAAAGTCAAAGTAATAACATATTTAGCAATGCAAGTCTGTAAGGAAGGAAATCAGATTTGTGATCATTGACACTCAAAAAAAAAAAAAAAAAAAAAAAAAAAGGGGGGGGGGGGGGGGGGGAGGCAACAGAGGTAGCTCATTGGACTAAAATGCCTGCTTAGGCAAGCTTAGGCTAGCACAGGGACTTGTGGTTCCATCTCCAGCGCCAGGCACCAGCCCTGCTCCCAGGGAGGGTTGAGCTTGCTATAGAGTCTGGGATTAGTGGCACATGCCTGTAATTCCAGCGCTAGGGAGCAGGAAGATCACTACGAATCTGAGCTGCTTGTGAGACCCTGTAACAACCAAACACAACAACAACAAAAAAGACTCTGTGAAGAGCCATTTCTCTTTTTCTTCTTGAGAAGATATAATAATTCCATTTTTTTCTAATATCTTTTGACAAATGGAAAAGTACATGACTTTTGGAAGCAGAAAATCAGCTGGGCATGGTGGCACATGCCTGTAATCCCAACTACTATGGAAGGCTGGGGAAAATGGATTGAAAGTTCACAACCCACTTTGGCAATTTACCAAGACCTAGTCTCAAAATAAAAATCTAGAATGGGGTTAGGAAGGGCTGAACATGGTGGTGCACATCTGTAATCCCAGCATTTGGGAGGCTGAAGAAGGGGGTATGTGAGTTTGGAGTTGACCCGGATTACATAGCCAAGACTGTTTCAAAATTTAAAATAAAACCAAGTAAAACAACCTCACTGATAAAGCAACCCTAGGTTCTAACCATAGTACTGCAGAAGGAAAAAAAAAATAAATGGAAAACCAAGGAATTAAAAAAATCTTTTTAAAAAATATTTTATTTATTTATTTTTTTCTTGTTTCAGAACCTTTGTTTGTTTATTCACTCATTTTTATGGCCGGCTCAGCCTGCCCCGAGGGCAGGGCTGGCGCAGCAGGTGGTGCCGGGATCGAACCACAGTCCCTGAAGCCGCCCAAGCTTTCCCAAGCAGGTGCTTTAGACCACTGAGCCATCCCGCCGGGCCCCAAAAAATGTTTTAGATACATTTTAGAATTTTGTGTGCTTCAGCACTCCTGCTTAAGATATAATAAAGGAACTTCTGAAAATTTGTTATATTTCATGCTCGATTTCAGGTTTTATAAATTTTATCTTATCAAATAAACTGCATTTATTAAGACATAATCAACCTATTTTCACATTTTAATCATCTAAGACATATATAACTATAATCACAGCTTCATGATAATGTTATTAAACTGAATTAATTTAACTCTAATCAAAAGCAAAAATATGACATTCTTGGTAATTAATACAGTTTTATTTTGGGAAATGTACAATGTCTGTGGAACTTCTTGAAATAATAAAAATAATTTTTAAATCCTTGTTTCCTTTAAAGATCCCCTTCTGTCTCAGTGGGTGAACCACAGGCTCAGGCTCTCATGAAGGGCCAACATTAGCAATAAATGTAGTTTTGATTTGGGCACAAGGCCTATCTATATTTTATTTTTGCTTTTTAAAGAGAATACAGGGGCAGCCAAGAAGCTCAGTGGATTAAAGTGCCTGTGAGCAGGTGCAGGGGTCAGGGGTTCGATCCCCAGGCCTGCTATGTCGGCCCTGCACCAGTGCACGCTGAAAGGGCAATGGAGACTGGGCGTGGTGGTGTGCGCCTGTAATCCCAGCTCTTGGGAGGTTGTAAACAGGCGGATCATTAAGAGTTCAATTTAGTAATAAAACCTTCCAGACTGTTCCCTAAAATTAAAAAAAAAAAAAGAGAAAATATAAAAAATAGTCAAAAGAAAGAAAGAAAAAATACAGAATTTTACTAAATGAAATCAGAGGAATTCGACAATGCTTGTTGTATTGCATAATTCAGATCAGTTGTGTAGATTGTCAGATATAAACACGCAAAATTAGCAACTACAAAGTTATAAAAAAGTAAAAAGGAGAAGCAAACATTAGAGCATACACCTTTTATTTCTCTCGATCTCCTCCCAGCTCTTCCTGATGTGGCGGTACAAGCCTGCCATCCTAGCACTCCAGGAAAGTGAGACCAAAGACCTCAAGCTCGAGCCCAGCAGGGCCACTCTGTCATTTAGAAGAATTTATTTGAAAATGGAAAAAGAAAAATTATAAAGGTAAGGATGTACATCAGAGTGAAGGTCTAGGCTTATTTTCTAGAACTTGGCCTTTAAAACAAGGTATATATATATATATATATATATATATATATATATATATATATATATCCAAGACACAAGCATAGTACTTATGTTTCTAGAGTCTCAGTTTTACTGTCTGAAAAATGGGAATAATTAGTAGTAAAATTCTAAAGCAAAGAAAAAAAGTAGTAAATTAAAAAATCTACATCTAGGGGTAAACATCCGTAGAACAAAGAAACAATTTAAGTGTTCTGAGTTAAGAGAACTTTGTGAGCCAGGCATTGTGGTGTACAGCTATAATCGCAGCATTTAGGAGGTTGAAGCAGAAGGACTGCTGCAAGTTCAAAGCCAGCCTGGGTCACCTGCTGAGCCAATGACTCAAAAACAAAAGCAAAAACAAAAAAGGAAAGACAACTACATGATACAATAGTTCATCGCGTCTAGGAAACAAATACTTAACCTGCTTGAGGTCCTCAATTATTCTAAAGTTTCAACTAGACAAGACTTAAAACCATTTGAAGTAATTTGTCTTAAATTTTAGAGAAAAGATAGTACAAAGCAAAGAGGGAGAAATTATTTTGAAGTCTAGATTAGTGAATAAAGCCATACATTTTAAGTCAATCCTGAGACTCAACTTTCTTTCTTTCTTTCTTTCTTTCTTTCTTTCTTTCTTTCTTTCTTTCTTTCTTTCTTTCTTTCTTTCTTTCTTCCTTTCTTTCTTTCTTCCTTCCTTCCTTCCTTCCTTTGTATTTTAAGGGAGGGTCTAAAGTGTGTTCGGGGTCTCACTACTAGGTCAGACCTGTAGTGGTCCGCTTGTTTACAGCCTCCCAAGAGGCACAAGACAAAAGACTCCTTGACTGCAGATATTTCTAGAGGTCCCTGCTGGGTCAAATTCCAAATCCCACGTGTTCATTTCTATGCAAATACGTTAGCTATCCATACCAGGTGAGAAAACCACAAAACTCCAATACAGAAACAAAAAACTTTTATTTACTCAGAGAATTGCAGAATTCTCGGCATTTGCTCTAACGTCCTGAAGAACAGAGTGCTGCCAGGGAAGCCGAGGGACTCAGACATGTGAGCCTGAGAAACAAAGGTGACCCCAACAAGACATAATGTTCCAAAAGATCCCCATGTTGTCATGTTGTCTGTACATCTACATCACCCATAGACCAACTGTGTACTCTACAAGAATCTCCATTCCGCAGAAAATTTCTCTTTGTTTCTCTAGTGTTCTCAGTGCAGTCAAAAAAAAAAAAAAGACTTGTGCTAGGCTGTCTTTGGTGACTCACTGGTTTTCAGTCAATTGTTAATCTGAATAAATTGAGATAATAAATGTGAAGATGTGCACCAACAACTGGCTACCCCACTGTTCTCAGTGAGCGGTCTAACCTAAAGCCCAGGCCCTTTTGCCCATGAAGCTCTCCAGAGTCTCCCGGCTGGCTTTGCTCCAACAAACCTTTAATCTTAAACCCTTCAGCCCACTCTCCGTGCCAGGCAGGACGGACTCCTTGCTGCATCTGCCAGCAAGTTCATCTTCCATTGTTGTGTCTGCTCCTCTTATGCCGCCCTCTGCAGTGCCACCTCATTTTCTCTGTGCAGCTCTTTCCACTGTCCCAGTCCCAGAAGATCATTTCCTTTGCAGAATTTATGTTCCGCTCATGGCCAACGTCACATACATTCTCACCAACCCATGATTTTCCAAAAAGCCGAGATATCATCTAGATGTATTTCTGCTGCTGTCTGAGAATATGTAAGCTTGTAAGATTAAATACTATGAGCTCCCAGGGGGATATAATCTTACATTTCTGCAGCATTCCTCCTCCACGAAGACATTACTTTCTCTAAAACAAACCTGAGACCTAAATTGTTTGGCTAGAGTATCATGAATTCACGATGGAGCCAGCTCCCAATTACATCGGATCTAGCAGACTTTCTTTGTGCCTTTGAGTTTATGTTAAGGTAAAGACAAAATTCAGTCCCCAAAGATAATGGAATAACCTTGATAAAGATTTGTAGTACACATGTAGAACCTAAAATGACAGTGTGATCATTTAGAGCAACATAATTAATATTGCTTAACCAAAGTGAGTAAAAGGAAACCAAAGACAATGGAGATAAACTTAGCACTTCTGGTGAAGGGTTGATTTTTGCCGTACACTACGGTGGCTTCTTGATGGGGATTTACAGTATTTATCTCAAAGGATGTTAAGAGTACCTTTGCATTTCAGCACTGAAGTCTTATTTCAAACTGACTCCAAGAAAAGAAAAATGCAAGCAATTTCTTACCATGCAGAGTTCTTCAAAACTATTTGTGTTTGTCATCTTGAAACATATTTGCTGACTTTGGGTCCTTCTATATCTAACTAGTAATACCAGTGCCATTTAAAACAAAAACACTTCCAGCAGCCTGGTGACTAGGAAGTTAAACAAACACCAAGCAAGTTACTGATTATGCAGCTTAATGTCTTAAGAATAATAGACAACACTATGAAGCACTTAGTAGAAACAAAATCTTAGACTCACCCCTAATCTAAATCAGGGAGATCAGGTAAAGTCCAGAAATTCACATTTTCAAAGAGTACTCCAGGCAATTGTGATACTGGAAGCTCCCAGTCACATTTATCTATCTATGTATCTATCTATCTATCTATCTATCTATCTATCTATCTATCTATCTATCTTTTTGAGACAGAGTTTTGCTATGCAGTTCAGGCTGGTCTTGAGCTCACTTTTTGTAGCCCAAGTTGGTCTTGAACTGGCACTGATCCTCCTGCCTTAGCCTCCCAAGTGCTGGGTCTACATGCGTGCACCACCATGCCCGACTCCAGTCACATTTTAAACCATACTGATTTAAAAGAATTTTCTTATTTTGATCCATAAGAGCTGAAAAAAATTAACAACTGAGACAAAATGGAACAGTAGTTTCCATTACTTCGTACTTTTTTTTTACATGTTCTTTATGCTCAGTAATGAGCATGGACACACACACACACACCAATTTAAGAGTGAATATAGTAGCAGTGTTTGCTATCATTTGTACCTCATGACCTTTTTATGGTACCACATTAATATGGAAGTTGAGCTAATGACTGAAAATAGACTTGCTAAAATGTTACTAGAAACAGTCCATTTCTGACATAGTAGAGAAAGTTTCAATTGGACTTGCCCTATCACAAATAAACTTTGAAAAAAATGTTTAATTAATCTGAAAGTACTATAGAGTAAATAAAAGTGGACAGATTCGACCTCAACATTTGGAAGATAAGAATAGCACAGGTGGTAAGGTGAGTTTCTGTGTTCTGTTTGTCTTGTTTTTGGACCAAGGAAAGGTAGCCAGGTGGCACAGCTGAAACTCTGATTTAAAAAAATAAAATAAACTGGTTTTTTTCTGACCTGAAGAAGCAAAGACTAGCACTCAGAGAACCATAACCATTAGAAAATAAGAGGTAATGCTAGCAAGGAAAGGGCCAAAAAGGGGGTTCCCTAAGACATAAATTCCACAAACTGAAAACTGTCCAAATATCTGGATGACTCATAAACTGCATGTGTATAGGGCAAAATGGGAACAGTCCAGCTAAATAGGTAAATATTTACATATTATGTAAATTTATTTCCATATTGTGTAAATATATATTACACATATTTACAAATATATAAATATGTAAGAACTGAAAGGAGAGTTGAGCTGCCTCTTGAAGAGTTTTTAAAGAATTTTTTTTTCTTGTTTCAGAACCTTTGTTTGTTTATTCACTCATTTTTTATGGCCGGCTCAGCCTGCCCTGAGGGCAGGGCTGGCGCAGCACGTGGTTCCAGGTATGGAACCACAGTCCCTGAAGCCGCCCAAGCTTTCCCAAGCAGGCGCTTTGGACCACTGAGCCATCCTGCCAGGCCCCTTGAAGAGTTTTTAATTTGAATTCAATGAACACAATTATTAGCTGAAGCAAATAAACAGAATACACTAGCACTCAAGATTATGCACAAGGAAACTTTCACAATATCTAGAGTGCAATCCAAAATTATGTAACACATGAAGAAAGACAAATGTTTCATTCTCAAGAGAAAATTAAATGACCTTGACAATCCCCAAATGTTTAAAGTATGAAAGCAGTACTTTTAAATATGTATCCTACCTACATTCAATGATGTAAAAAAGCAAAAGCATTCTTATAATGAATAAAAAGACAAAAGGTGTTTTTTTTTTTTTTTTTTTTTAGTACCAGGGGTCAAACTCAGGACCTTGTACTTGCCAGGTCCTTATGCCATTGAGCTATCTCCAGCCCAAGGTAGAACATTTTTGTAAAAAAAAGTAGAAACTATGAGAAATAGAAATCCTAGCACAGAAGAGCATCATAGTGGAAATAAAGTACTTACTGTACAGCTGTGGAACAGGACAGAAATAACATAGGAAAATATTAATAAGCAAGAAAACAGATTAACAGAAATTACATAATCTAAAGAACAGGAAAAAAAAAAAAGAATTTTCGTTGCCATATCCAATTTAATCATATGACACTTTTTCCTCCACACCAGCAGAATAAATGTTTAACATTCTCTAAAGATGTAAAATGAAGTGACCCCAGACTAAGAAACCAAACATATTTCAGGATGGTGGTATATAATTAAAAATAGAAAAATAAGGCAATGAGGGGGTGTAGCTCAGTGGAAGCGTGCTTACTTAGCAGGTGCCCGGGACCCGGATTCACCCCTGGAATGCAAAAACAAAACAAAACATTATAGACAAAAAAAGAAACAAGTAAAAGTTGGCATCTTGAAGGTGGAAACATTCTTCACCCCCCACCTCAGCTCTTTTTTGCAAAACATTATGAGCTAGGCTTACACAACCTAACAATACATTAGAATATTCTACTTTGGGACATCTTACCAACCCAGGGGAAAGGCCCCAAAGTTCTGATAGGCAAGGCTTCCCTAGCAAAGCATGCAACCAGTTCATTCCAACAATAAAGTGAAAAGGAAACTGGTAGACCTAGCATCATCCAGTATGCGGACACTCATAAGATACTTGTCTTGTAGCTCGAAGCCCCTCTCTCAACCTCTGTTGTCCCAAATATCCACACCAGTCTAGTAGTAAAGTAAGACATGAGAGCCTACAGGAGGCTAACTCCCACTTATATTCTCTTATAATTTTAAGTTTTGTACTATAATCAAACATTATTTATAAAAAATTAAAACATTAATGTTTAAGTTCTCAGAAGTACATCAACAAATATATTTTAGGTAGTACCTTCCAAAAACTGGAACAGCAAAAGAAGAAAAGTGAAATGACAGAAGTAGGAAACTTAGAGGTCTGGCCAAATAGCTCAATGGATTAAAGGCCCTGGTTAGGTAGATGCAAGGGCAAGGGGTTCGATCCCCAGGCCTGCCTTGCCAGCCCTGCCCCTGGGGCATGCTGAGAAGGCAATTGAGACTGGGCTTGGTAGTGCAGGCCTGTAATTACAGCTCTTGGGAGGCTGTAAACAGGCAGGTCACTACAAGTCCAACCTAGTAGTGAAACTTGCCCTAAAATATGGAAAAAAATAAAAGAAGTAAGAAATTTAGAGTCATTTCAAGTTTAACGTCAACTAATAGAAGTTCTGAAAAAATAAAGGAAACAGAACAGAGAAAAGCATGAGAGAAATGATAGAAATCTTCCAAGAACTGAATAAACCCCTAGGTTGAAAGTAATTATATAATGCGAAGCAGTTGAATAAATAAACAATGACTCTCTTTAACGTAGGCCATGGAGCCAGGCATGGTAGTGCACGCCTGTAATCCCAACACCCCGGAGGCAAGGCAAGAGGAGTGCTGTGAGTTGCAGGACAGCCTAGGATACATGGTGAGACTCTGCCTCAAAGAAAGAAAGGAAGGAAGGAAGAAAGGAAGGAAGGAAGGAAGGAAGGAAGGAAGAAAAAGAAAGAAAGAAAGAAAGAAAGAAAGAAAGAAAGAAAGAAAGAAAGAAAGAAAGAAAGAACTGTTTTAGGAAAGAAGCTAGTATGGGGGTGCATGGTTACAATCCCAGGATTCAAGAGGCTGAGGCAGGAAGATTACTGTGAGTTTGGGGCCAGCCTAGGCTATATAATGAGTTGTAGACCAGCCTGTAGACCCTGTCTCAAAAAACCAACAACAGCACAAGCATTTACAGAAAATAAAGTAGTCACATACAAAAGAAATCAGATAACACTAAAATGTAGAAGATGTTAAACCAAGGTTAACTTCAAAATTGTGAAGGGAAATTGTGCTCATACCTAGAATTTTATAACCACTCAAATGATTATGAGAATAAAGACCTTGTCAGCTGTTCAAGGAATCTATAATTATGCTTCCAGTGTACCTTAGTAAGCTTCAACAGGGTGTGCTAAAGAAAAATAAGGCCTAAAGTTGTGACACCTGAACTGCATAGCAAGACCTTGTCTTGGGGAGACAAAAGAGAAAAAAGGAAAAAGAAGTAAGATATATGCTATGTACACAAACCAACTCCCAGTGACCAAAGCAATCATTAAATATGGCCAACATGCCCAAATAAAAATACTTTTTTTTAGGGGCCAACCAGACAGCTCAGTGGAGTAAAGCACCTGCTTAGGCAGAGTACAGCGGCCAGAGTTCAATCCCTGGCATGCTATGCCAGCCCCACTCCTGGGGCAAGATGAAAAGGGGCTGGAGACTGGGAATGGTGGTGTATGCCTGTAATCTCAGCACTTGGGAGGCTATAAACAGAAGAATGACTCTGCCCTAAAATTCATTTTTAAAAGAAAGTTCAATGTTTTAAAATATTTTAAAAATAATATAATACTTTATCTGTAAGAATTTCTAAAAACAAATATTTTAATTGTTATAAATTATATGTGATAAAATGAAATTATCAATTGAATAAGAATTTCTTTCTTTCTTTTTTTAAGCGGGACCAGGGTTGAAACTCATAACCTTGCACTTGCCAGGCAGGCACTTGTGCCACAGAGCTATTTCCCCAGCCCCAAGAATTTATTTCAAAATCAGAAAAATAGAAAGTAGCCATTACCTTCTTCCTAACACTTTAGCAGCTTTCTGGATTGAGACAGAGAAGATAACTAAAAAGACACCCTGGGGGCCTGGAAGGAAGGCTCAGTGGTCTAAAGCGCCTGCTTAGGAAAACTTAGGCAGCTGCAGGGATAGCGGTTCGATCCCTGGCACCACATGCAGCACCAGCCCTCCCCTCAGGGCAGGCTGAGCTGGCCATAAAAATAAATAAATACACAAACAAACAAAAGTTCTGAAACAAGAAAAAAATAAAATAAAAATAAAATTCTTAAAAAAAAAAAAAAAAAGACACCCTGGCCTTACAAGGTGTCAAGCATATAAGCTTGAAGATATTTAAATCTTGAGGTTTCATCAGAGGAAGAACACAGCGTCATAGCAATATCTTTGCCATGTTGAGAAGTATTGTTTCCCCATATGTAAGCAGTACAACAATCATACTAATTGTTATACAACAAAAGCATTACTAGAATCTCCATCCCAATTATCATGGTCCCTGGGCTATCTAGGCTCCTTGGGCTACCTGGTCAGGTAATCCCAGGCAAAGAAGTTGGACATCCTAAGGGATGGGCTAGGATATAGCTGCATGTTCCCTAAAATCATCATATGCTATACTGGTTTATCAGAAAACATTATTTTCCCACCAGATTAATATAATATAATATAATATAATATAACATAACATAATATAAATCAGTCCCCAAAATTAACATGTTTTAAGATGCTGAGGAAGGTGGCCATCATCATGTTTGTCACCTGATGTGGATGGAGTTCATGGATGGAAGAAAAATTTTGCTGAATGCTCCTGTTAGTGAAACAAATTGCTTACAAAAAGAAGCATTCATGAGCTGTAATATCTATATCATAAATATATCAAACCATATTCTCATTTCAGAGCTCTGAACTGTGAAAAGTCTGGTGAGTAACTGTAACTGGGTTCTTTCACTATAATCTTTATACCAAGTTCCTTCAGGAGAAAAACCTCACCTATTGAACATGGTGTTCATATACAAATCCATTTGCTGTTTATAATAAACATGTAGGATAGTCATGTTCTCATTATTTTAGAGAAGACTAGGCTCAGGGAAGAACCCGTCCAAAATCATAAAATAGGCTCCTAATAAGTGAATCAAATTCAGTTGTATTAATAGATGTCACCATTATTCACAATGTTCTTGGTTTCTCTTGACTATAAGACAATGCTATAGTACACTTTAGATGATTCAGACACATGGAATATTCTTCAAAGGTCACTGTCTTTTCTTGCCAAGTATGTGCACAAGGCCTAATGAAAAATGATCACTTTCAACTAAGATTTGAGATACAGTCCGAAGCATAGAAATGGGTTGTCATTCATTAAAATCACATAAGCTAATGGCCAGTGCGATATTATGAGGATTGTCTTAGGCGTTTTTGGAGAAAAGAGAAATGAAGTGTTTAATTCACTGAAATGAACCTTTGGTTTCCCTCGGCTTCAACATAATTCATTAGCAAGTTGATGGCACTTTCAGCTTGGATGAGTTTTGCATATATTTGGCATTTAGCAACTTCCTGTCCTTTGAAAGAACATTAGTTACCGCCCTGAGAGCTGTGGGAGTATTGTAAGTTCTATACATCTTTCAAGGGAAATGGTTTCTTACATAAAATAGCGTTTAAAACATTTAAAGCTGCCTTTGTTAACCTTTGTTTTTGTAAAAATTAGGACATCACAGTGACATTATAAGAGTGCAGTTGTCTATAATTTTTGCAGCTAAATTTGGCTTCCAGATTGTCAAATATGCAAGTATCTCATTTGGAATAATAGTTAATAACAGTTTCCAAGTGAATCAGAAATAGAGCCACTATCATTTAAAAACTGGAGCCAAAATACCAGTGCCTCTCTAGAAAGATAATGAGTAAATGAGGAAGGTCTCTTTCAAACCAATAAACAGCACCAGCATTCACTGTTACTTAGGCGCCTACTACCTGGAATTTCAAGTTACTAAACCATCACAATGTGATTACTAAGAATACATCCATTACCACCTCTTTAACGAGGGCTCCCGCTAAACAGCTGGCTCTTGTATCTGTGCTCTGCAGGAAACAATGACTACAGTAAGAACAAGGTCCTGGATTTACCAGGGTAAGCTGCTGAACTAAGGAAAGAAGTGAATTTAAAACTCAGATTGAAGGGACCTGGAATTGCTCCTTTAGTGCACTGTCCAAGAAAGCCTTCTTTAGTTCCTCCTAGCACTGGTTTACATCAAGCCTTCTCCATCTGTCCCTCAGTAGGAAAATGGGCACAGCTTACCTCAAGCCAGAAAGGGACCCAACTTGCCGGGGACACTGCTTGGCTGTTCCCCCTGTTTATCTTCTAAATCAGTGCTAAGCAAGCCCCATACTGGCACCTGAGGGGCCTTGTCTTCGGTCGCCTTCCTTCTTCCTGGCTTGACCACTACCAGGAGTCTTTGCTTCATCCTCTCTCTGCTTTGTGGGTTCCAGCTAACAATGCTTATCTGTCCAGTGGATGACTTTCCCAGGGTTCTCATAATAAAAGGACAATAACTGGAGGTTTGGAATAGCAGGCCTCTTTTCTCTCAGAGTTCTAGAAGCCAAAAGCCAAACACTTAGCAGGCAGCCGGATCTTGCTCCCTTAGAAAGCTCTGAAGAAGCCTCCTTTGTCTCTTCCAGCTCCTGTGGGTCTAGGCATTCTTTGACTCATGCATGTGTCACTGCAAACATGACCACTACTGTCATAAATTCCTCTCACAGTGTCTACATCTGTTCTCTTATAATGATATATATAGGCCTGGTGTGGTGCCTCATGCCTGTAATCCCAGTACTTGGAGGCTGAGGCAGGTGAGGTAGGAGGATGGCTGTGATTTTAAGGCCATCCTGGAATTATAAGTGAGTTGTAGACCACCCTACACTACATAATGAGACCCTATCTCAAAAACAAAAAAGAAAAAAGAAAGAAAAAGATACAGTTATGTTAGTTTAAGGCCCCACTCTACTCCAGTATGACCTCATTTTAACTTAATGTATTAATGACATTTATAAGGACCCTATTTCTGAATAAGATTACATTCACAAGTATCTATGCTTAGGATTTTAAGGTATCATTTTTGTGGCACACAGTACAACCCACAGCACCTGGTATGCATGTATTTTACTGAGAGGAAACTCACTATGTAAACAATGCTCTTTCTTGCCATTTCTATAGCATCCCATAGCAATATTTCAGTAAATGTGCATGTGAAAAGCCTCTCTCACCACTGTGGGGTGGGGTGGAGATCAACAAAAGGTTAAGTGGGGAGAAAAGCCACATCCTTCCACCTTGGAGAGTGAGCAAAAGGGACAGAGGAAAGACTTGCCTCACCCCATTAAAGGTCTGTGCACATGCTTCTGGAGCTTACCCCATCTGCTTTGAAATGGTGCCAACTTCAAGGCTGTCATGGAAAGTAAAGTAGAATTCTGCCTTATAATTACCACTGCTAAGGTATGTGACTTTTCTAATCTCTTTCTTTCTTGAAAGCAGTGAAGCCAATCACTTGGATCCTTTTTAGCCTGTAAATATGCTAATTTCAGAATGATGTTGGAGAGTTTCTTGCACACACAAGGTTTCAATACTCAAGGTATGTCAGACAGGACAAGAAAGAGGTTACACACTTGGGCTGAGAGTCCAGAAGCCTGAATTGTCAGAAAGGCAGAGACAGCTCTGGAGGAGTGAGGAACATGCTCTGCATAGAGCCCCAGGCTCAGCTCCCTTCATGCTCCAGGTCATCTGGGTTCTCGCAACTCCTGCTTTTTAACCGGTTGCTTTTCCTGCTGGGCAGTATTTACCTCAGAGAACCGCAATGGAAACAGATGATTTACACTTCTTGCCCTAGTGCTAGACTTTGGAAGACTCAAGGAAGCCTCAGAGCTCCTGAAAGTTGACCCCAGGCAGTCTCTGTCTAGATGCCCTTCATTCCTGTGGGCTCTCCTAACTGTTGAGTTCTTTTCCGTTGCTTCCAAACATCTAAAGCATGAGATACACTTGCCGCCTCCAGGGGACTTGTGGTCCAAGGCTCCAATGTCCTCTAATCTATCTAGGCCTTCATGAGAGGAACATCAGAAGAACAACAGACCACAGGACAAAGGGGCAGAAACTAGACCAGACTGTGGAACCCAGGTCTGTAGAGCTTCAAGGTCCTTGGCCTGGGGCAGCAGAATTCTTCATTGAGAGCTTGTATGGATAACAGAAGTGAGTCAAATCCCTTAGGCTATGCCTTCTGTGAGTTGGTATCACCACTGTCACCAACGCCTGAGTCACTGGTGGAATATGCATTCATCTGTCCTCTTCAGCTCCCCTACTTGCTCCAGCAGTATTTTCCTCCTGTAAACACTCTTAGATTCCTTACCTCTCCACCTCACCCCAGCTCCCAAGACTCTCATATATCACAATTATTCCAATCATGAGCCTTCTCCATGGACAGTGCTGACATCCAGGGCTTATGATCACTAGAGTTTCATTCAGATTACAAAATATTTCCACATTGCAACACAAGTGCGGACACAAGATTGATCTCTTCCCTCCACTGTAAGAATTTCTCAAGTCTTGATTTCAGCCCAGCAGCTTTATTTCAAGTGAGTCCAAGCAGACTTCCTGTTTTAATTCCATCTGAAGGGAAACTGACCTCCGTGACCATTAGACAAGGTCAGACCCTATACTGATGTTGTCTTGTAAGTATCAAGAAGATACTTGCTCCTCATTTTTGCCTCAGTGGCATCCAGTCCAAGTCTACTTCTCCTGTGTGCTCCTCAGGTTCAGTTCTTTGAATCTGCCTCTCAACCTGTATACCGGGGAGGATCTATAAACTAAAAGGACTTGCATAAAGGAGTGACTTACAAGATCACAAGAAGCCTGAGATCCAGCCCTGCTCACACATGGTTGACCACTTAAATGAACATAAAATTACCAGTCTACCGTGGTCTATCTAGTTATGTATTCTTGCAAGCAAACCACTCCAACATGGGAAGCTGAAACAAAAACCACTTATTTACCTCCTGGGGTATCAACTATTGATACTTCCTATGGTATCAATTGCAGAGGTTCAGCTGAGGACTGAAGGACCATTTCTAAGTTCCCTTATTCTCATGCCTGGGAAGGTAGTGGCTGCTACAATGTGAGCTCAGACAAGAGGCTCCAGCTTCCTCCAGCTGGACCTCTTTCTAGCCTATTTGGATCACTGTCAGTCCAGAAGGTAAGCTCTAGCAGCCAGTGTCTTCAGAGAGTATGGCACTTTGCAAAACTGATCCACTGTGACTATTAATCTTGGTGGTTGCCTTGACTGGATTGAGAGATGCCTAAATATTGGTAAAGTAGACTTCTGGATATGTCTGTGAGTTTCTCCCAGAGATGGGTGGCTCGCGGGTCCACAAGTAGAGAGAAAGACCCACCCAGAATTCAGGCTACACTGTCCATTATGTTGGGGATCCAGAAGGAAAAAAAAAAAAAAGATGTGGAAGAAGAGGGAAGCTTGTCCATACACACAAAATTGATTTTTCTTGAGCAGATGCATTTTGTTGTTATTGACATTGTCCCAGATATCAGATTTAAGACTCTCTAGCCTGTGAAGGAAGACTAGTCCTGCTGACTCTTCTGGCATCTTCTGGGTCCTTAACCTCAGGCTGAAGATACATGGTGTGTCCCTGTTCTGTGGCTTCCAGCTTCTTGGCTTGAATTGCTACTGGTTTCCTGATCCGCTTCGGGATATCCAGCCTCTGACCACATAGCCAAACCTAAAACATCTCCTCTTATAATCACATACATGTTCTGTTGGTTCCCTTCCATTGCAGAACCGTGACTAACACTTTCACCTATGCTCAAGAAAATGATGTGTAAAAAGAAACATGCAGACTGTTTCCCAGAAAAAAGAAAAAGTGTTTTCAGAGCCAGTCATCACAGTCAAGATGAGTGAAATGCACTGTTTCCTTTTTTTCAGCACTTACAATCTGCATTCACCTACTGTGTGAAACACACCCGACCTCACCCTCTGGCTACGAGTTTTCTCCTCCCATCTTCTGAGCTGCCTGCCCACTCTAGCACAAGGTTTACCCCTTCTAAACTTGCCCTTGTTCTGTTTATCGGCCGGAGTTGCCTTCACCTGTCTCCAGTTTTTTCTTTTTGGATTGCTTTTTTTACAGGAATACCAAAGAGGATGCTTTATTTTACCAGAACCTGTGCAGCAGCACTGGGGGGTTAGTACACAGGAGGCAACCCCGTCGGGACTACACAGATAGGTGGCTGGAAAATGCAGCTGCAGGTCTGTTTCCAGTGAGGGACAGGGCTGAAAGCTTACTTTGAATCTTGCATATGCAAATAAGAGGCCCCAATCCCTCTCTTCCACATTTTAGCCTCTTCAAGGTGAACCCTGGCTTCTCAAAAAGACAGCAGTATCCTCTGGAGTAGGAGAGAAGCAACATACTACCTATCTGGCCACAGTGGTGCTGGGGTGGAGAACAGCAGTTTGACAGCAAGGAATGATACAGGAGATGGGCAGAGAGGACATTGAAGCAGGAGTTGTAATCTTGGATTGGGTGAACCTATACCCCACGATTATATGCACACATATAAGGGCATTACACAAAACAGAGTAAAAGGTTTCACCCACACAGAAAGAAACCCGACCGGTTGAAGAGTTGGCGATTCCCTCCAGTTGTGAAAGGGAGCTCTCCTTTACACATCATGTACTCATACCCAATTTATGGCTGGCACCAGGTAGTGCTATGCCTAATTAAAGGCAAAGGACTCAAGTTTGATGAAACTACCAAGGATTTTTGTCCTTGGACAGTTAGAGGTCAAATCTGCATGTGTGGCCTCCCAAGAGTCAGCACCTCCTGGGGTGGTGATTCCAATATCCCTTAGCAAAGCAGTGCTGTCCCTGTCCTCCAAAGTGATGCTCTCCTCCTGACATCCCACAGAAGGACATGGAGACCCCAACAACATAAGAGCTTATTGAATACAAAGGAGGGGAACACTGCAGCCCTAAGGCTGCTACACATGTCTAGAGCTACTCCCAGCAAGGCCAGAATATAATGCAGCCGGACTGCTGCAAGCCCTCACAAGACCAGTGGGAAGAGACAAACACGAGTGGAGGGATCACAGATGTATCTGATATAGACTCCCTAGAGATGTGGATCTAGATAACTGGAACACCCTAAAGAAATATTCACACCCTCAAGTCTCAGACCTTCCATTCTCTCAGCCAGAGCACTGGGGTCTCTGTTCCAGAAGTTGGTCTAATGCCATGGCCAGTAACTTTCCTAGCTCCATTATTTGGGCTGCTTTTTGAGAACAAGATATAGTCAGCATCACTACACACACAACTTTCCTTTAACAAGCATAATCTCTGGAAAACCTTCTGTAATTTATTTTATTTTTTATTTATTTATTTATTTATTTTTATGTATTTAGTGCAGGGTCTACAGGGTCACACTATACAGAATGGATTCATAGTGATCCTCCTGTATTAAGCATCCCAGTTGCTGGGATTACAGGTGTGCACCACCACATCTAGTCTCACTTGGGCCCCCAGTTCAGGACCTGCACAGCACACCGGGGATCAAACCCCGGTCCTTGCATGCCTAAGCAAGCGCTGACATTCACTTCAGTTCTCTGGCAAAATCTCACCCTTTAAAATTCTTTCCAAGCATGCTCTCCCTTCTTTCTTAAATCTCACTTGTTTCTTTCCTAAAATCTATACCATGCATGCCTTCCTATAGTTTTCTTATGAAAATAGAATCCATTTTCCTTCCATACCACAGCTTCTTAATAAGAGAGCCTAACACTGCAAGAACAGGCCTCTGCTCATCTACTAATGTCCTTTTGCATCCAAGACATCTTAATCCTAGTGAGGGATCTATAATTCCAACGAACCTGGTGGCTTTTCTCACCACAGGGTAATTGGAGCCCCTGCTCTGAGGCAATTGCATCATCCTATTGTCACTGCATGTAAGTATCAGGAGATAAAGGATACCAGCCAAGGGGCATCTCCTAGTCTTTAAGTAAGGGCTTGTATTATTACCTGGTATGGCTTAGAATGACAAAGGGTAGCAACAATAAGACTTTTCCATATCAGATGAACTCAGATATCTATGCTTAGCAGGAGCCAATCATCCCTCAAAAGACCTTCCAGCGCCTCTGTGAACTTTTGCTGCTTATATGCTTCCTAGAACATAGGTAACAGTGGCACAAAGTAAGGGCTACAGAGCTTAGTGAGCTACTTTTTACACAAACTATACAAACAACGTTCCTAGGCAGAATTTTTGTTACAAATCTATATTTTTCTTTAACTGCCCTGCTAGTAGTTATCCATGTCTCCTCCACATTGATTGCAGTGGAGCCTAGAAGACACACTTCATCAGTGCAGTCAGCCTACTTTTCAGGACAACCCTTGTGGTCCTGGGTTTCAAATGAGTCATTGTCCTCCTTTCAGTAGTAGGCATAGTTTTCTACCCAGTCCTTGGCACAGAAGTGCTGAAGTCTGTGTGCTACCTTGACATGGCAGTTAAATTAGAGTGGCCCAAAGGAGTCAGAGCTTTCTTTAACCTCCTATCTTTTGCTTCTTCTGTCTAGCCCCAGTTATTATAAATCTTGAATATTTCCTCCACGAAGGCTGACAACAGAGTTTGGGGTCCTGACTCGAGCTTTTCCCAATGTTCTCTAAATATATGAAGCAGATTGCGTTACAAAATGCATGGCCACTAAAGCTTTTCCTTTTTCTGACCCTGGGCCAGTGCCAATATACCTTAAAAAAGCCTCTGACAATTAACTGTATGTGTGTGTGTGTGTGTGTGTGTGTGTGTGTTACTGGGGATCGACCTTGACCTTGCCTTTCCAAGCAGGAACATATGCCCCTGAGCTATCTCCCCGGCCCTATAACAATTAATTTAAAAGCATAGCAGGATTCTCCTTTACGTGTGTTGCCTCTTTAACCCTGTCATAACTGACAGGCTTAACCAGATGCTGTCCCATTTCTTCTCAAGTACAAGTTACAAAATGCTCTACTCTCTCCTTATGGTAGAATTTTCAGGGTGCCACTTGGGATCTGTCCAAGGCACTGCTTCTTATGTAGGCCTCTGAACATCATGTTCTGGAGTGTTAGCTGCCAACCTATTAGATATTTCTTCACCCTTTTTAAGAATGCAGCACCATCTTTCTACTCAGGAATACAGCAATGAGTTAACACTGCAGTTATGTCTCTCCAAGTCTAAACAAAATTTTCACTCACTCAGCAATACTTAGTCCAAAAAAGTGGAGGAGCTCTTACCAGTTGTAATGGCATATACTTGCACTCCCAACATGCAGGAGGCAGAGGCAGGAGGATCATTGTGTATCTGAGACCAGCCTGGCTTACCTAGTAAGTTCAGGGCCAGCCTAAATTACATAGCAAGATCTGGCCAGAAACGGGGGGGGGGGGGGGGGGAGACAGAGACAGAGACACAGAGACAGACAGAGACAGAGAGAGACAGAGAGGGAGAGAGAGAGAGAGAGAAAATTATACTCAATTTAATTCATGCTTAAATTTATCAGAATTCTTGGAAAAACTGACATCCCTTTCTTGATATTGAGCCATGCCTATTACTGAAAAGGGAACAGGTACTCTGATAATGATTCCATCCCTACCTGACACTTCCTATAATGGGAATAAATTCCCCTGAGTAAAGTGGGGCACTAATTCTTTTCCTGATCTTAGTCCTAATGAGATTAATGAGGAAGTTGGTGGCGAAGGCTTTGTTGTCGTGAAGGTAGGGGATTTAGAAACTACAGTCACACAAATAGTTTCATAAAAACCTGGGTGTAAGGAACATCTCAATATTTTTTTTTTTCCTTTTACAGAATGGATTGCTATTGGTATGATGCAATCAGAAAGCCATATTTTGACCAATATTCTTGGTTTCTCAATTTGTATTAAGACCAACTGTATTACCAAAAAAAGATAGTTTTCTTCTTCTTTAAATGATCCTCCTTAAATTTGCCCCGCTTAATTAAAAGAAATGTTAGTGGCAAGTCCTTTGGAATGCTCTGTTTTCAATACCTCATGAGAGCTTTACCAGACAAAACCTGAACTTCCTACTGTTTTGCCTACAACCCGGGATAAGAGAATTAGAGCAACCAAGTACCCAAGTCAAGACTCATTTTGCGCAACATACTTTGAATATTTCCAAGATGAAAACACCACTAGACAGACTCACAAGAAAGACAATCACAATAGACTAGATCACAACTATGGTTACAAAAAAAAAAAAAAAAAAAAAAAAAAAAAAAAAAAAAAAAAAAAAAAAAAAAAAAAAAAAAAAAAAAAAAAAAAAAAAAAAAAAAAAATCACTAGAACCAATATTTTACAAACAAATACACAATCCAAAGTAATTCACTGATTACTTGAGATACAAGAGCAGCACAGAAGAGATGGTAGTGAAAATTAAACACAGCAAGTCTGAGAAACCCAGACCCCCCCCCATAAAGTCCACTCCCATAGCAAAAGACTCAAGGCTTCCCCAAACCAGCAGCCCAATAACCTGAAGTGCACATACCAGACTCATACCAACACCTCAAGAACTAAAGAGGTGCAACCTGTGCAGAACTTGATGGACTCCAGTTGGCCAAACCAAAAGCTACTGTCTTAGTCACTGTTCTCTCGTTGCTGGGACAAACACCTGCCACACAAACTTAGGGAAGGAAAGGTTTATTTAGCTTGCAGTTACTGGAGGTTTTATAGTTTAAAGGAGCTTGAATTACATAGCAAGACCTTGAGGCACTGCACCACCTTGTCCAGGATGATCCACTCCATACCTCTAAAAGAGGCCACTAGGCCTGGGGTGGGGGGAGGAGTTTAATGGTTGGAGCCTCTCTGGCCTCGCCCCTCAAGCCCCACTTTTGTCCTCTGACCCTGCTCGTTGAGCAGTGCACTTTATAGTCCCATGATTTACATGAGGCTTTGTGGGGACAACTAGATACAGACCTTAATAGCTACCATAGTCCCTACCTGCCCTAGTGCGCATGTCTACCTATGATAGTGAAACAATGCATATGATCTCACTCGATCCTCCTAGCAGGTATCTTTACCTATCCAGTTACCTAAGCTAGTTGTGGGTATCTAGTGTGCTCTTAAACCAGGTGGTTGGTTTTTCACACTTGAATTCAGTGAGAAGACATAGTAGAGTGTGATGGGCTCTGGATTTAAAGCTGCACATTTATAAGATTAGTCGTAAACCTAACACTATTGGAGAAAAAAAGTAACTGGCTCAGGAAGCAAAGAAGAGTGCTGATTGTCTGACTGGTAGGAGGGATAGTTAGCATATATCTGAGTGGAGCACAGTATTTGTGAAGACTTTCTTGTGATATTCACAGAGGTCTTGGATTTCTACTGGGACTTGCTGCTGGCATGTGTATTAGTTACTTTTTGCTCGTTGCCGGGACAAATACCCAACACTCAAAATGAAGGAAGGAAAGGTTTATTTAGCTCACAGTTTGTGGAGGTTTCAGTCCATATTCGGTTGGCCCAAGGCTGAGTGGAGCACGGCGGAGAGCATCCAGTTCAAGGCAGCAGAACAGCAGCAAAATGGTGGCAGAGGCAGCCAACCAAACAGGGCAGCAGAGCAGCAGCAACAGCTCGAGCTCCACTCTGTCTCTCTGTCTCTCTTTATATTACATTCAGGCTCTCCTCCTTAGCTCCCGCCCTAGGCTACACCCATAATCCCAGAAGTACTTCCACCCATAATCCCATCAGTACTAAAACCTATAATCCCAGGGATCATGGATCAAGTCTCAAACTCTAGAAGTCCCCGCCCAATGACTCCATGAGGCTTTGGGGGGACAACTAGACATAAACCATAACAGCATGGTTGGGTGTCACCCAGTCTAAGGAAGTACTGAATTGTGGTCCAGCTAAATCCATGCACTGATCAGGGCTGATCTTCGATTCCACTGGGAAGTGGCTGAGTTGCAAAGAGGTGCTGAGCATTTCTGTGCCAAGTTTAGCAAAGAATATCACAGCCGTATTAGAACTGTCAGTGCCATGCACAAGTTGAATGTGGAAGCCACACTCACTATCCCAGTGGAGAGAGATCTGATTGATTTTAATCAATCTCTATGAACTGCGATGCACCTCGTGAGCTTGATTCTTTGGGCATGACATAAGCTCCTCCTGGGATAGAAACAGATTTTATTGATGTTGGATTCACGGATGATGGAAATAGGGGTGACCCTGGAAGGGGAAGGCAGACGCACAGCACCTATAGTGGACCTGATGGAATAGTGCCAATGCCCATGCCCAAACCATTTCCAAATACTCTTCCTTATTTGTTGCCAAGAGGACAATCAGATTTCAATGTATTGATTACCTTATTAGGCAATTCACAGTATTCATCCAGCTTAGATACCAGCCACTCCCCCACTGTATAAGTCTCTTGATGACACTAATGCTGATAAGAATATTTCTTTTGCACAGATTTTGATCCTGGACCCAAGCCCAAATCCTCTGCAAAGCCTCCTCTGGGACCTGTTGATAACTATGACAGGTCTGATCTGCCAGATCTGCGCCAGTAACTGCATCTGCTGATAGCAGCACCTCCGCATCTGAAAAAACTGACTTTGATGATGATCTCCTGGACATTTGAAGAACTGATAAATCAGGCACTCTCCAAGTCTGAGGACTGAGTCTGAGCAATTTCTCCTTATACATGAAGATTGTCACTGAGCATAAGACAACCTGTGCTATAACATCCTATAACTCAGGGGTGTCCCAAATTTTCTGGTCAAGGAGATTATGGGACCTCAGAGGAAAGGGATAAGTGAAGTATAGTGTGCATAGGGAGAGTCACTTGGGGAGAAAACCTTCTCTCAGGTTTTCAGAGAGTAAACTGGCCAAGCACGGGCTGTGACTCATCCTGATGGCTGACACTGACAACAGTTCTACAAAGCACTGAACATGGCTCCAAAGTTAATTCTGAGGAGATTTGACACTGGAAAGTACAAATGATGAAAGTTTTGTTAGACAGGTCTTGCTTTGGCTTGCACTTGATCACCCAACAGAAACGCCTAATTACGAGGCATAAAATGCAGAGCTAGATTAGTACTATGAACTATAAGAGGCTTAAATAAACAGCCTTCAGCATTGCCAGTTTCACTGGTAACCCACTGCAATTATGAAACATTGGACTATGTGTAAAACTACTTCCTCCTAGTTCAAAGAGAAGAAAACTTTTTTTTCTCCTCTTCTCCCCCCACACTTGGGAACTAATATTGATTAGAAAATTTGTCATAACATTTGTGAGGACAACAATATGCAGTGTCTCAACTATTGTGGATGTACTACTGGCATGTTTTGAAGCTCTCATATTGTTATCTCTTATTAAAAGTAATAAAAATTAAAATTCAAAAAAAAAAAAAAAAAAAAAGAATGTCACTGAGTACAGTCTTCTGGGAGGCTCTTTCCTACTCTATAAAATTCTGTGGTTTCTAGTAATCTACTGATCCTAAGAGACGAACTGGACTCTCAGTGGCCAGAACAGCCGGTTCTTGGATGGCCTAGCCCTCTGAAGGAGAATGGGAGGATTAAACATTGTCGTGAGAGTCACTAGAGATGACTGCAGAGGGAGGAGAGGAAAGGAGAGGAGGGGATAGGAGGGGAAACAAAGGGAGGGGAGAGGAGGGGAGAGGAGAGGAGAGGAGAGGAGAGGAGAGGAGAGGAGAGGACCTCATGCAGTGTCTTAGCCTTGTGCTGAGGTTCCAAACTGGTAACAGGGAACTGTGACAAGTTCTGTCTAAGGGATCTGTGATAAGAATCAAGGCCATGTTGTATCTTATCACTCTAATTTGGGTAGGAGGGAGCAAATTGTTCAGTAAGCCATAGTAGTGGATTCTAGAAGCTGGATCTTCTTGGCATATACACTTCTTGCTGCAGGGCACTGTTCTAGCTGGATCCATTTGCAAAGTTCATTTGGAAAAACTTTGAACCCTTTCTTATTTTTACTTGTTTCTCAGGGAGTCTGCTGATCTTTTGGTTTATTTTAAGTTCTGTGATTGTCTTTCACCAGAGGACAACACTAATATTTTTGGGTGGCGTTTTTTGTGTTTGTTTGTTTATTTTGTTTTTCTCCTATAGCATATTGTTAGCTAAGGAAGAACAGGTAACAGTGATAAAGGGAATCTTTAAAACTAATCTCAGATCTGTAGGGCCCAGTGAACTTGGTTAACAGCCTCCCAGGTGGATGAGAATAGCCTTCATACAATAATGTAGGTGCTCCTTGGTCTCCAAGCTTAGGCCACCCTTCCCCATAAGGCTGGGTTTGGGGTTAGAAAATACACTTTTCTCTTCTGTGTAGTATATCTTTACCTTTCTGTATTAAGCAATTGTTTTTTTATTTTTTTTATTCATTTGTATCACATAGCTTAGTAGCTACTAATAAAGTTAAAGTTTTTATGGGGAGAAGAAAAATAGATTGTTGTCTAAACAAATTTCAGATTAACTTTTGCCAAATCTTTTTTTATTTAAATTTTATTTTGAAAAGTAAAAACACAAACAAGAACAAAAATCAGAAACTGGGTAGCATACAACAATATATATGTTATAGACTTTCAGAACAAGAATAGCTGATTAACAATGGTTGATACATTATCTATTTTTATTGTCAAACTTGTTCATATTAACAGATACAAATTATGTAAGATTGGACATACGATGGCATATAATCACTTGCTTTCAAGAAACCTTAAATTTTAGTTCTTGGCTCTCTTCTTCTTCTTGCTATCCCCCCCCCTTTTTTTTTTTTGGCGGGACTGGGGTTCAGACTCGTGACCTTGTACTTGCCAGGCAGGCACTTGTGCCACGGAGCTATCTCCCTGGCCCCTTTTTCTTCTTCTTCTTCTTCTTCTTCTTCTTCTTCTTCTTCTTCTTCTTCTTCTTCTTCTTCTTCTTCTTCTTCTTCTTCTTCTTCTTTTTTTACTTTTCTTAAAAAATTTATTTGCGGAACACAAATAAAAGACCATTTTGTCTACAAAATATATGTACATATAAAATAATTAGGATAGATATACAGCTATTTTCTCTTAGTTCAGTGAGAATAAAGGTTTGTACTAATGTTATTTGGGCAAGATATCATGCCTGAATCTTGCCCTCTGAATAACCACTACGAAGACAATATGCAATGACTTAATTATTTTAACTGTCCCACTAACCTCTTTTGAAGCTGTTTTATTGCTATTTTACTCATTAAAATGACCAAAAACTTAAAAATAAAAGATTATTTTAAAGAGAGTAGAGTAATACTTGATATTAGAAATAGTACACATTTAGAAGACCAAGATGACAGATACTCAATCATGGTTTTTGTATTACACGTTGCTGTCCTAGATGTAGTTGCCTAGATCACAGATATCAGCATACAGTTAGTCAAGGTGAAAATTCTACACATTAACTGCTATTTTCAAAAAATACTTGGAAATTTTTAGTACAATCACCTCAGCCATGCCGTATATATACTTGTACTCTCCCCCTACCATTTTTCCTATCTTTTTTCCCTTCTCTTATCTTTGTTCTTTAATCCTTAAGTTTTGTTTCTTTACATTTTTATTATTTCTTTTATACCTATCAGGTTTTATTTCTTCATTTTATTTCTTGCACTAGGGAGATAACATGATATTTACCCATGTGAGTCTAATGAGTATAGCCTCTAGTACATCCACTTATTTATGAAGGCTTCAAGTTTGTTATTCTTTATAACTGAGTAATATTTCATTGCATAAAATTACCACATCTTTTTCATCAGTTCCTCAGGTGATGGGCGTTTTGGTTGGTTCCAAGATTTAGCTATGACAAATTGTGCTGCTACAAACATGGGTTCACATATATCATTGTGTTATGATGTTTTCAGTTTTTTGGGGAAAATACCCAGAAGGGGAATAGCTGGATTAAATGGGATTTCCAGTCCTAGTTTTTTGAGGAACTTTCACACTGATTTCTACGGATCAATGGAAAGGATTAAGAGAAGGGAACACAACTACAAACACACTCAGTCATCTGATCTTTAAAAAAGAGTCCAGACATGTTCAATGGAAGAAAGATAGCTTCCTTAACAAATGCTGCTGGAAACACTGGATCTCTACATGCCAAAAGCTAAAACTAGACCCAGCTCTACCATCACGCACTAAACTAAAATCAAAATGAATTAAAGATCTAAACATTAAAACAGTGGTGGCTCACGCTTGTAATCCCAGCACTTGGGAGGCTGAGGCAGGAGGATTGGTGTGAGTTCGAGACCAGCCTGGGCTACAAAAGTGAGCTCAAGGCCAGCCTCAACCACATAGCGAGACCCTGTCTCAAAAAGACAAAAAAATAAATAAATAAATAAATAAAAAATAAAAAATAAACATTAAAACAGAAACACTAAACCTCCTAGAAGAGAAAGAAGATGGAAATATTGAAGACATAAAGGTAGGCAGACAGTTCATGAACAAAAATCAAACTAGGTGGGAAATAGTTCAAAGAATCAACAACTGGGACATCCTCATATTAAGAAGTTCCTATATGTCAAAAGAAATCAACAACAGAGTGAAAAAATGCACAAATTTAGAAAAAAGTATTAAGCAATAACATTCAGATGGAGGTCTTGTACCTAGAATACATAAAGAACTAAAAACGTTAGGGCCCCAAAATCTAAAGACCCAATCCAAAAATGGGCATCTGAGGTAAATACACACTTCTCAGGGGAAAAACTACAAGATGCAAATGAATACCTGAAAAAATACTCCACATCACTGGTCATTCAAGAAATGCAAATTAAAATGGCTATCATAAAGAAATCAACTAATACCAAATGCTAGAGTGACTGCAGGGAAAAAGGAACACTTCTCCACAGCTGGTGGGAATGTGGATTGGTATAACCACAAAGAAAATAAGAGAGAGATAGATAAGATGCAGAACAGGAGAGGAGGTAGCGTTAGAGTTTCTTATGTAGCAAAGGCCACATAACTGGGACTGCCAGTTGTGGCTGACACTGAAGCAAAGATTTAGGTGGCTGTTTATCCTGCATGAAGAAGGCCTGAACTAAGCATCACTATGGTCTGTCCCCAGAAAGGGATTCCTTTAAAAAGGAGAGTCCCTTTGTATTTGCAAATCAGCTTAAGGCTCTTTTGGACAATCTAGCTGGAAATCATGAACTGGGAAAATACAGCTCTGCTAGTAGTCCTGATGTCACAGGAGCCACCAGGTAATTCTAGACGCCAACAGCTGATGAAGCCAGCTGCTGATCATTATTTCTGGGGCCAACACCAGCTTGTACCAGACACTGGGGATTGGCTTTGCTGGCTGCTGGTCTCTGGAGCTCTTTAGTGTTAATGGCTCTGAGCATTATTTATTCTTTAGAAATAACATCTCTGTCCACACTACTAAAGGCAAACAATAAAAAAAAATAGATTTATAGAGGACTTTTGGAGCTCACACTGCCTGAGAAATCAAAGCAGGTTTACAGGAATAGCAAAACAAATCTTTATTTTAACAGGGCCAGTGTTTCAGCCACTACGGAGGGAAGAGCCCTCCTAGAGTAAAACCAGTATTCGTATTCTTCAAGGAGTAGCTCATCTATTATTCTATCCATCAGGCCTTTACTGAATTTTCACCTGTACTGGGCTTATGCTACACAATAAGGGTAGAAACACAAGATGCCTGATCTCTAACCCTAAGAAGCTTATATTTCAGTGAGGACATACAAACACGCAGAAAAAAAATATATAACTGCTTAAGGTAGTGGCAATATGGATAAATAGCTGTAGGGAATTCAGGAGAAGCATCCCAGACCACCTGGAGAAGTTAAAGAAGAACAGAGAAGCAGTAGCACTTGAGTAGACTGGAATGACAAAACAGAGACTGATAGGCTGTCAGTGTTGCAGGAACAGAGGCAATGAATCAGGGCTGTGGTGCACTCAGAGAGAATAGGAGGGCTGGAACTTGTCTTTCTGCATAGCCAGCCCTCTCTACTGGGTTCTGTAGTGTGCACTCTTATCCTTGATGGTAGGAATGGAGAACCTTTTAGAGTTTTCAGTGATACAGACAGCCTACACAGGCTTGCGTGCCATAGGTTTGCCACCACTGTTCTATAGCATAGTTAAACAATAGTGTCCAGAAACTGGTGCTTCCATGGTGAGAAAAAAGGTAGCAAACAATGATATATAGTTTATGACCACAGTGGCCCATCAATTTCCTTGATTCCTTGCTGCATGAAATTTCTAGAAGGCTATCACCCAAAATGACTGCTAGCCTCTGGCTCCAAACATGTGACACAGTTACTCCAGTAACTAGAAAGTGGGAGAGAAGTGGAAAAGGTTGCCGTGGTCCTGCAGCTGGAGGCAGCTAGTTCCCATTTATCACATTGGTTAGAATCTCACACAGCCTTAAGGCAGTGGGAGGAGCTGCTGTGGTGACACACTGTAGGGATCTGTTGAGTTCTTACTGTACCCTGGGAAGGAAATGGCAGTGAGAATTAGGAAAAGGTAGACAAGAGACGAAAAGCTGAGTTAGGTACAGCTTCTTTCTCTTGTTAGTGAAGAGGAGGAACCACCCAAAAAACAGTAGAGAATCTATTTTCACTCTAGAGAGGTTATTCAATTCAGCCTCTCTACTGAGCAACCAGTTAACAAGCTTCAACAGCATGCTTTGAGGAGCTCCTGCATTCTCAGGCTGGCCTCTCCCTGCAAGTGAAATCACTTTTCAGCTTCAGTGGCTCCCAACAATGCATCCCTATTCTTTTCTTTTGCAGGAGCTTAGCTTTATCATCCATAGATGAAAGTACAATGCTAGTAATTGACGGGCTAGATTTCCCAGTCATTGAAATACGTGTCTATGCCTCCTCCCCCAGCCTACCTCAGCCTTCCTCAGGTAGTTTTAGCCATGAAGTCCTACATGGCCTGGCTCCTCGAAGTTCAAGTTTTGAGTAATACACTTGAAAGCACAAACTGCTCTATGGCCAAAGTATGGGACAAAGACAGAAAAATGACTTCCAGTAGGCACTAGTTGTTTGAACAAAAGAAGTCAATCTAACAGACTTGCATTGACATGGAGGAAAACATCTACTTTTTAAGATCGGTTTTAAGGATAAAACACAGATTTATGGCAATCATTCAGTTAGATCTCAAGGGGAGGAGCCAAAGAATCATAAGCCAAGGAGATGCCAATGACCTTGTACATCCCATTACAAATGTTCCTTTTTTAAAGATTTTAATTAGTTTTATTTTTGATTCTAGAATCACACAGTATTCCTTTCCTTAAAATGGGTCGTGTTCCAATGAGCAAAGCAGAGAAAGTGGGTTTTATAGGAAAAAGATATTGAAGAAAACAGAAACTAAGAATATAGGCAGAAAAGTGGCTTGCTCATTTCAAAGATTTTTCCTTGTAAGGTAGGGACCAGAGGACAGATAGTGGAAAGTATCTGACTGATATCATGTTACTTCAGGTTATTTGTTGTTGTTATATTCTGGAAATATACAGTTTATTTTATGGAAAATAAAACAAAATTTCATAACAAATTAATTAATTAATTAATTAATTAATTTTATATTATGGCCAGCTCAGCCTGTCCTGGGGGTGGGGGCTGGTGCAACCTGTGGTGCCAGGGATTGAACTGCAGTGGCTGTGGTTACCTAAACAGGTGCTTTAGACCACTGAGCCATCTCACTAGCCCCCATAACAAAATAATAGAAAAATAATAATACTGCAGTTTGTATTTTTATCTTTAAAGTAGTTGCTCAGAGTAAAGGATGTAGGCATAATACTTCTCCAAACAATATTAGCACAAACCTTTCTTTTCAATGAACTAAGAGAAACTAGTAGCATAACTGTCATGTGTTTTGTTTTGTTTTCCTCTTTCGTTCCTTCCTTTTCCCTGTCGTCTAACCTAGTTTCCTCTTTCCTTTTGAGCAGTTTTGCCCCATTTCCCAATATCTATTGTATGTTTTGGTGCTTATTTACTCTTTCAGTTTCCCACACTAGAGAGACAATGTGATGTTTGTACATGTGAGTCTGAGTCTGATTCATTTCACTTAAGAGTATAGTCTCAAGTTGCATCCATTTACCTATAAATGTCTCTGCTTTATTCTTTGTTATGGAGAACTAAGCAGTACTTTGCTGTGTAAAAAGACCTCATCATTTTTATCCATTCCTCTACTGATGGGCATTTGGGCCAAGATTTAGCTATGACACACTGTGCTGCTATAAACATGATTACACATATATTGTCATGATATGAAGGTTTTAATTCTTCCAGGAAGATGCTCAGAAAGGAAACAGCTGTGTCAAATGGAACCTCTTATCCTAGTTTTCTGAGGAATTGCCAAGCCGATTTCCAGAGCGTTTGCATCAGCTTGAACTCCAACCAACAGTGGAAAAGGGTTCTTTTCCCCCCAACAGCCTATCTAGTTTTTGTTATTGGTTAACCTCTCAATAATAATCATTCCTTCTGAAGGTGGAATCTCTGTGTTATTTTAATTTGCATCTCTCAAATGATCAATGACGTTGAATGTTTTTAGTATATTTATTTGCCATTTGTATTTCTTCATCTGAGGAGCAGTTAACTCATCTCAGATGCCCATCCTTAGGTTCGGTCTCTGAATCTAGAGAGGCTGATTCTTTTCAATTCTCTGTATATTCTAGATATAAGTCCTCTGTCTGAGGGGAAACTGGCTGTTTTCCCACCTTGTTGGTAATTTCTTAGGCTGTGGAAAGCTTTTTAACATGATGAGATCCTAGTTATTGATTTTTAAAATTATTCCTCATGCAACCAGCATTTTGTTCATGAAATATTTGCCTATGCCTAAATATTCAAGGGCTCTACCTATTCTCTCTTCTAACAGATTTAACATTTATATTCTAATATTTATATCTTTGATCTATTTTGATTTTAGTTTAATGCATGGTGACAGACATAGGTCTAGATATAATCTTTGGTAAAAGACTATGGAAAGCCAATTTTTTGAGCCACATTTATTAAAGAGAACACTATCTTTCTTCTGATTGAGCATATTTGGCTCCTTCGTCAAATATATGGTGGCTGAGAATGGTTGGAGTTGTTTTTTCATCTTGTAATCTGTTCCACTGATCCTTAGGTCTGGTTCATTTTTTACCAATACTATGTTGTTGTTTTTTAATTACAGCAGGTTTGCAGTATAATTTCAAATGAGGTATTATAATGCCCCCTGTCTTGCCCTGGTTGCCAAGAATTATTTTTGCTATTTTAGATTTCCTCTGGTTCTAAATGAGGGAATGTTTTCTCTAGGTCTGTAAGGTATGCTAATAATGTTTTGATTAGAATTGCATTAAATCTGCATTTGGGTAATATGGTCTCTTTTTTTAACCATTTTCACAATGCTAGCTCTGCTATCCATGAGCAAGGAATATCTTTCCATTTTCTGATACCTTCTTTGATCCTCTTTTCAGAGTACTGTAATTTTTAATGTATAAATCGTTTACTTTGTTAGATTGATTCCTAAGTATTTTACTTTTCTGGATATCATCGAGATGGCTGCTATTTTTACAATTTCTCTCAGTGAGATTTTTTGTATGTGTACAGGAATGCTATTGATTTTTAAGTGTTGACTTTGTATTCAGCTACACTACTGAATTTTATTTTTAAATCTGCAAGTCTTTTGGTGGAGTTTATGGGGGTGTTCTACACAGAGTATTATGTCATCCACAAATAACGATAATTTAATGTCTTCCTTTTCTATCCTTATCCTTTTTTCTTTTCTTTTCTTTTTTTTCCCCCTTTCTCTTGCTTAATTTTTCTGTCTGGTGTATTCAGAACTATAACTATACTGACAGGATTGGTGATAGTGGACATCCTTGTCTTGCGTCTTCTGACTTTATTTTTTATTTTTTTATTTTATTTATTTATTTATTTATTTATTTATTTATTTATTTTCCTTTTTGAGACGGTCTCACTGTGCAGTTCAGGCTGGCTTTGAGCTCACTTTTGTAGCCCAGGCTGGTCTCGAACTCACAACAATCCTCCTGCCTCAGCCTCCCAAGTGCTGGGATTACAGTCGTGAGCCACCACGCCCGGCTATGTCTTCTGACTTTAGAGTGAAGCCTTTCAATTTTTGATGAGTATGATGTTAGCTGTTGGTCTATCATGGATGGCTTTTATCCAATTGATATAAAGATCATCTCTATTCCAGTTCTGTGTAGGATTTTTATCATCAATGGTCATTAGACTTTGTCAAATGCCTTGCTTGCATTTATTGAGGTGATCATGTGATTTTTGTCTATGGCTCTGTTAATATGGAGTAATAAATTGGGTGTGTTGAGGCATTCCTGCATCCCTGAATTGAATCCTACTTGGTTGTGGTATATAATCTTCTAATCTTTATGATAATTTGATATATTTTTTTTTTGCTGGTATCTTACTGAGGATTTTGCATCTACATTCCTTAGTCAGGTTAGCCTATAGTTTTCTTTCACTGATTTGGTCTTTCCTTATTTTAGTATCAGGGTATTCCTTGGTTGTAGGAATGATTTTGGAAATATTGCTTTCCTTTCAATTTCATTAAAGAATTTCAGCATTAGTCCTCCTCTAAATTTCTTATTCAATGTTATTCATTCGGTTTTAAATAGGTTTATTCAAAACACCATTAGAACCTGGTGTTTTCTTTTCTTTT